>APFE030387935.1:84608-140065 GCA_000404065.3 Pinus taeda
CTATTTCATGAATGAATCTTCTAGAATAGGTAAATAAGTGTCATGTCAACATGAAAATACATTAATTACATCAAATAGGGTGAAAAATCCCATCCCAAGTCAAAACTGGTCAAAGCTGGGCGAATTTCTGAGTTGTAGATGAATTCCTGTGAAAACTGCCCAACGGGTCGCGCCCTCTTCCTGAACGGGTTGCGCTACTTTGAAGCTGATTTTGAGGTACTTCCATGTGTCCAAATGAGGAAAAAGTGGGCTTGTTGGAAAGGTCTGGATGTCTACTTTCCAACCCAAGTGGAATTTCTGAATTTGGTGGCCATTTTCCCATCCAAAATTGCAATCTCCCAAGACTGCTTTCTGTGTGTCAAAAATGTGGCAGAAAGTCATTTTTCGCTTGTTTTTTGACTTTCGGGAGGCCCAAAACTTGGTAAAATTTCTTAGTAATGGCTGAGAAAGTGTAAATTTCCATGAAAAATATGGAAATGCTGAGTTTTTGCAAAATGGAGTTGCTGGGATGAAGGGTCTCACAGGGGGGTGAGACCCGTTAATGGAGAAAACCTGTAAATTGCCTGAAAAAACCAAAATTTACCCAAAATGCTCAAAATTTCTTGGGATTTGTGCTGTGGCTAGGCTATTTAGTTTCTTGTTCCTTGAGTGAAGCCTCGGCTAAGATGTGGAGGGGATTGGGCCTCTTTCTCCGTTTTAGTGCCTTGGCCAACCGCCTTTGGAACATCTTCATTTTTGCCTTGCACACGTGCATTCTCGCCCAATAATGGTTCTTCATGTTTCTTAGCAATTTCTTATCTTGGTTGGCCTTAGCCAACAGCCTCTCTAAATGAGCATTGAGCCGGATAACCATAGCCTCTCAAGAGATAAAATCCTCCCATGGGATACCCTGTTGTTTTGACTGTTTGAATGCTATTTCAACTGTTTGAGATGTTGTTTCAAGGGGACAAATAGCACAAGGGAAATGTTAGGGAAGGGAGACTTTGAAGGGAAATTGGGAAAAAAATATGAAATAGGGAGTTAAGGGAAGGAATCATGATATATACCCCATCACATATATATGATTTGCAAAGGCTTTATGAGAGGTAGGGTTTAGGTTTAGTTTCTTGATTTTTAGGGATAGGGGTAGGGTTTAGGGCTTTTGATATTTTTTGGTAGGGAGAATGAATAAAATGATGAGGGAGGTGGAAATAGGATGTAGGGAAAAAGTGGGGGTATAAAGGATAACCTTGAAAATAACAAGACGAACCCTAGTTCAACCAACACTTTGACATTTTTGAGCAAATATGCATTGGATTCATTAGTTCAAAATGATTGGCTTTAAACCACATTCACATGCTTTTCACACTTTGGCAAACAATGTATTTTCATGAGGACAGGCCTACTTGCAACCTTGAAGCAATCCAAGGTTTTTTGGCAGCTTACTGGCGAAATTTGGTGGAGGAATTCCCAACGGGTCGCGCGTGTGTAATTTTTACACTGCTGGAGGTGCCTTGACGGGTCGCGCCCTTTTGCAGGAGGAATTTGGAGGCCTTCCCGGTGTTGGAATCAGGTGCAGGATAGCTCGTTGGAAATTTATTTGAGTCTAATTTCCAATCCAACTGGAAGTTTTAAATTTGAAGTTCATTTTCCTTGTAAAAAGTCAAATATCCCAAGACTGGTCAAAAAGTGCCAAATGAGGCTGCCTCACGGAAGAGTGCCGTTGCAATAAACTTTTGAATGCCTTCCTCAACCCCAAATTGAGATCATGATAGCTCATTGGAAATATATTTGTGTCTAGTTAGCATTTTACCCATCAAGAAAATCATTTGGCCAACCAAGCTAGGAGAAAACTTGATTTTCCCAAGGTCACTTCAGAGGTGTCCTTGATTCTCCCGAGGCAACGGTATTATTTGACATTTCTCTCAAACCATGACACCTATGAAAAAATTGAAGGAGGCTTTTCTTCTTTGGAATGGTGTGGACAAAAACCTCTCTCCGTTTTCCCAAATTCATCGTTTATTGCTCTGGAACATCATTTGAGTGCGACTTGTCCCGATGTGTGAAACAAGGAATTTTGTCGAAATGGAGCGAAATGAAGGGGATGGGGCTTCTAAATTCTTGGGGAAATTTTTTGGAGTGGGGAGGGATGTTAGGGAGCAGGGGAAAGTGGAATCTCAGAGATTGAGTGAGGGGAAAGGGTCCAAAGGGAAAAACACAGGCCCAACCTAGAAAATTGCCAAGTTGTAGCAAGAAACTAGGGTTTGTGCAAAAATGAGGAATTTGGGAGATCTTAGTGATGGAAAGTGTTTAATAAGGTACATTTAGGATAGGGGAAGGTGTATGAACATCAGGAAACAAGTTTTTCCATTGATTTGACCGTCCAAGAGAAATTGGCTTCAAAACCCTAGGAGAGGGAAATGAACTTGCCAAGGCACAACTGAAGCATGAAAAAGATGTAAAATGACTCATTAGACACTGACATGATAATGAAAACCCTATGAATGATGATAGACGCAGCTGAATAGTGACATAGATTGGAATTTGGGCAACTTTAGAAGGAGTTAAAGCAAACCCTAGACCTAATTCCTAGTGACCAAATTTTGCTTGTAAACTCTTTGAAATGACAAAATTTGACCTTAACACTCTGAAACCACTTTGTAAGAGCATATTTGATCACTGGAGGAAGGCTGGAAAGACTGACACTAACACAACTGAATGAAACAAAAATATATAAAAAGGAGCAAGACAAAAATTAAATCAAAGTAAAAGAAAGAAATGAAAGAAGAAAACTACTGCTACTCCTAAACTAACCAAGAATAGGCCAGAACTACGTAAAACGATATTTCTAATGTAACCACTAACGCATCGGTTGGCCTATGTAAGTGAGGGAATTGATATCAAGAAAAATATTCAAGAATAACAAAAAACAAAAAATATAAGGAAATACATACCAAGACGTTTGAATTTTGAAATCGAACGCAGTAGAGTATGAAATAAAATAACATGCAAAACAATTTGTGGATGCATTACGGTGTTCAGACACATTGCGACTCAAAGAATAGAAAGAATGAACTTTAAAACTTCAAAAATACGTGAACATAAAGAAAGAGGAAAACTTGTGTTTTGCAATCATGCTCACCAGGTCTGACTCCTTCAATGAATGGGAAATAGGATCGTGTAATAGATATGGAGAATGCGAAAATTGTGAGAGATTGATTTTCAATTTGTGAGGAGGAGCAATGAGGAGCCTAGAAGGATACATCATTGTTGTGATTGGAATTGGAACTGGCCTCAAGACTATGAGAAATTGACATAACTATAAGCTTGGGATGAAGTGCCTTGATAGGTTTGGGAAGTTCCAAATCATCAAAAGATAGATCATCGAAGACTAGTGGTTTAGAAAGATCAAAAACAGAAAGATCAGAATCATGAATAGATGAATGAGTAAAAAGATCACGACAACCATGATCACAAATTTCATGATCAAGAATACAAACATCCTCATGATCTGATGAATCATAAAGAGGGGAAGATTCAAAAAAAGAAATTTCACCCTCTAATTCTTCATAATGATGAGATGATAGATTGGGGAGATCAAAAAGAGAATATTTTTCCTCTACGCATTTAGATGAAAAACTGACATTCAACAAGTTTTGAAAATGATTGGAAGTAATAATATCATCAGAAGGTAATTCTTGGCAAGATTCAATAAGGATGACAAAATTGCAAAACATGTCAGGATAATGGGGGAGAGGGGCAGAAGGAGAAAAATCAACCTTCATCCAATATTCTTGTTCAAATGTTGACTCCCACACATAGTCATTGTAAATTATATTGCAAGTTTTCTGTAGAACACCAACTCCATCTAGAACTTGATCTTCATGAACATCTAGAGAAACATTCAAAATGGGTGAACACAAAAAGTTACAATCTGGAGTACCAAAGGAACTAAAGGATGGAGGACAAGGGGATAACACTTCATCGCAAACATCAGATTCACAGTCCAAACTTGTGCGAGAATTATGAGTATGTGGGGTGGGAGAAGATGGTGGTAAATCAACGGATGAATTCTCAAATTCTCCCACCTCAACCTACAAAACTAGAGCTCTTTGATTAGAAGGAGACAGAGAGTTACTTGGTACAACAACCTCATCCGCTGCATATTTAGAAGCTCTAATACTGAGGTATGTTAGAAGGCTTTCGAAATATTCATATTTGTGCAGATTCATTGAAATATGAACAAGAAATTAGAATTTCTCTTTCATTATAGGCCAATCAACATCATCTTTAGAAAATTCAAAACAAAAATGAATGAAATGATCGTGAAAATCATCAAGAGATTCATCAAGTGCTTTTTGCAATTGCATAATTTTCTTGAACAAATATTTGTAATCATAACTATCAAAGGTGCTTTAAAACTATGGCAAGATGTTCGAAAGAGTGTATGGAAGCGACGATTAATTTGTAACATTATTCCATTACACTGTTCAGGTGCTAAAAAATAAAAGTGTCAGAATCTTTATAAGTTTAGCTTCATATTTAATAGCTCGTCATTCTGAATCCAACAGTGCGAACGACACTCAAATTTGAGTTCGCATGCAGAAGTTAGAGCAAGTCAAAGTTCAAGTTTGACTTGTCTACATGGAAGGATTGGATGACGTGGAAAAACCCTTCAGCAAATGAGGAGGCACCAAGTGGCAGGCCGCCATTGACCCTCACATATTGCATATCACAGGAAACAGGTAGATCGGGTTAAGAATCGGCTCCCAGTCAATGCTGATTACGATTTGTGATATCACATATCGCAATCGCAGGCAAGGAGGAGTTAAGGTAATCGGCCCCAGCAAGGTTGGGAGTAGTGATGTGATGCGGTCACATATCACAATTCCAATGGTAATAAGAATCGTCCCCTAGGTTGCGATGCGATATCAGACTGGATTGCGATGCGATAAACCGCAATCGCATATTGTAGTCACACAGAGAACATGAATGCAGTTTATTACTGCCAGAAATCGATGATTGTGATTCACGATCCGACCGACAGGTTATGGCCCGCGACGCTGCAAAAAACTCACTTGATTAGAAGATTTTGGAGTGAATTCTGTCGGTTTTGGAGTATTTTGTGGAACGAATAATGGAAGAGCTAGGAGAAGTCATAACTTCTTTAGTTCTTATCAAAATGGGATGAAAAAATAGGTTAGATAGCCATTTTTGAGTATTCTGAATCATTGAGATAGGTTTCAGAGGCATATGAGCATGGTAAATAAAATGTTGCTGTAATTTTGAGCATAAAAGAGAGGTCAGAGCATTAGAAGATGGACCAAGGAGACGTAGCCTAGGAGGGGTGAACTCCTCATCAAATCTTTGTGTTGTGTGTTGTATTCTGATGTTATTTGCTATTATATTGTTGCTATTCAACATAGGTTTTATGTTAAATTGTTTATAACATTTACATAAGAAACTCTCATGGGAATCAATTAATTAAGAAAACATGGTGAATCCTTAAGAACTTGATAAGAAAATGATAATCATCTTGGGTTTTATTATGATTGGGGAATTAACACAACATTACTAATCTGCTCCATTTCAGATCAAGTTGGTATTAAAGCACTGTTTTTTCTTTCTATATTTTCTTTGTGAAAGAAGGATTTAATTGTTTGCAAGTTTATGTAATGCTTACAAGGTTAAAGCTCAAAATAGGTGAAGGAAAGCTGGTTCAAAGTCCTGAAGTTGGGTCAAGTGGAAGAAGACCAAGGTTGCCAAAGTCTTCTACACCAGAACATCCTCAAGTTGCAGAAGTTGTAGTTGAGTCTTCATAGACCATGTCTCATGAAGGAGAACCTATCATGACAGAAGATGATAATACCTTCAGAAATGATTTCTTTGATATGACAGATATGGTGAAGGTCCTCTATGAAGAGAGGAATAGCAGATTGCAATGAGAAATTTCCAAACCTTCCAAAGGAGAAGGCTCTTCAGAAGGAGGTAATGGAAAAGGAGGTAATGGGAATGGAGACAAGCTTCCACCGTCTCCACCATCTTCTTCATCTTCTACTTCACAAGGATCTTCACACTCTTCCACTAATACAACCCTTACTCATGCGCATCATCATTTTGAAAATGGAACTGGTAAATCACCTTTTCTAAAGCTTGATGTTAAATTTGAGTTGCCAATGTAAAATGGAGAAGTTAATGATGTAAATCTGGATAATTGGATTCATCAGTTGGAGGTGTATTTTAGAATTCAGAACCTTGAAGAGGATGATATCAAAATTTATTTTGATTCATTGAGAATGAAGGGTGCAACACTCATTTTGTGGGAAGAAAGGACTCAAGACAAGATCAAAAAACATTGTAAGACCTCTATTACTTGGCCTGAATTCATTTCTGTTATAAAAAGACAATTCTACCCTTTAACACATACGAAAAAATATATCATGAATTGGAAAATTTTCAGACATTTAAAAGGTCAAAATGTGCAAGAGTATACTCAAGAAATTAGGAGAAGAGCTCTTATGCTAGGAGTAGACTTATAATGACAAGGTACCTTGCTTAAATACATAGGAGGGTTGCATAGATATCTTCAACACACCATTCTTATGTTTAGTCCCATGGATCTTGATGAGGTCTATGTTTAAGCTACACACCACAAAGCAAGAGGGAAAAATGTACAAGAAGAAGGTAAGAAGAAGCCATTCCAAAGTGGTGTAAAATGAAACAATTTTAAAGGAAAGTAGAAGAAAATGCTTCTATTAAGAAAGAAGGGGAGAAACCTATGTGCATGAATTTTTCCAAGGAGGATCATGATGAAGTGCATTACTAGAAGCTTAATCATGAATTAAGGCCTAAGAAATCCAACAATAAAGGGAAACAGAGGACAAACACTGTTGTACAACAATACTTGGGTTTCGACTCAGGGGATGAATAAAAAATTACAGCCACAGTCACTAAGGGAAGAACATGGAAAAAACAAGCAAAGAGGAAGCAGTGGCAAGCACCAACGCAACAAATAACTCCAACAACGATTCAAATGAGGAAAACATAATTGAGTTGTTCCATGCAAACTTAATTTCTACAAACTTTGTCAAGAAATTGAATCTGGAAACTGTGCCTCATCATAAACCATATCCATTGGGTTTGACAACCAAGGATGCCAATCTACAGGTCACACGAAATGTGTATTCAGGTTTGCAATCACTGCTAATTTCATTGATGAAGTTGAATTAGATGTAGTTCTGCTGGATATTTTTGGGATTTTTTTGGGAAGCCCCTATTTATATGATAGTAAATCTGTTTTCCATAGATTTGAGAACACATACCATTTGTTGAAAGATGGATTGGAGTATATTGTGAGATCCCATCGCAGAAAACTTAATCTGTCTTTGGAAAGCACAACGAAAATGAGGCGACTGGTCAATTCTGTTAGTGCCTAAATCTACCTCAGGCTAAAGAAAGGTAGGTCTAGGGTAACATCAAACCATGCTTAACCTGGTAGTTGGCCCTACCAGGTCGGGAGAGGGCTCTCTCCTTGTCAATATCAATTAAAATTTGGAAACTAGGGCTTGAGATGACTGAAATGAATGCTGATTTTAGGCTAGGTATATTTGCTAAAAGAATTTTGATTGATTTTAATGGTTGGTTGTTGGATCAAATGAGGAAGGCAACTTTGGGTCCGGGAAATCAACTTAGATTTGCAGAGGTTTCTGTGGGGCGAGGTAGGCAAGTGTTTTAGCACTTTAAATTGGGTGTGATGGTAAGTCTAAATACTGGTGAGGAGTTGGAGAGGGCATGCAAAGCTCATGAGTCCTCTTCAAACAACAGAAAACATTAAGAACTAAATGTATCCTTAAAGCAGAGCACTGAATATCAATGGATTCTACCTAATTCTCTTGATTCATTTAGTTATGAAGAAAGAAATATATGTTGGAACATATAAACATAAGAGAAACTAAATAATGAAGGAAGTAACAATGCAAAGACACATTACCACAAAAATCCCACAAAATGATACAAAACCCTGGTTCATTTCCTTGCCAAACTGCAGAAGTGATTTACAATAAAGCTCAATGCATCCACAAGAGTCTAACCTTGACAAATGACTAAGAAAGTACAAGATATAGGAATCAAACTGCCTATGCAAGCCATCAAGGGTTGACTCCATGAGTTAAGGAGCTGTTTCAACAACATCTAAACTAGGAACTAAAAAATAGGCAGTGGAACAACTTGCCTCTAAAAATATGGAAACTTATTCATTCATCCTCAAACCAACTCTAACTGATGTATCTACCCCCTCAAGTAATTTTTTCATCATATTTACATCATATTACATCATTGATTTACCAAAGAGAAACGAAAATTCAACTGACAGTCAAACTAGGCGAAATTCTGTGTTTTTAGGCAAAATTGGCAAAAAATTGCCTGATGTGTAGCGCCCTGAGTGTGATGAAAAGTGCCACTTCAAAGCTGATTTTGGAGGCCTTTCACTTCATCACATTAGGCCCACGATAGCTTTTTGGAAATCCCTGCCTGTCTAGTTTTTGGAACACTTGCATTTTCTGATTTGGAGTTGATTTGACCCTTCAAAAATCATTTCTCCCAAGACTGGTTCTTGTGGGTCCAAAAAGTGGCAGAGAGGGATTTTTGAGGTGTCTTTTGCCCTTTAGGTGACCCAGATATCTTCCAAATCTTATGAAACTTTCTGGGTTTCATTGTTTTTTCATAAGGAATCCAAAAATGCAATCCATTTTGCAAAATACCCAGCCAACTCAATGCGCAGCACCAGTGGCGCTGCGCATCAACTGAAAATTCCTGTGTTTTGAATTACAAAATTGTGAAATGATAAAATTTTCCCAAAATTTCTTCAAATTTGGCAAGAGGCAAGCTTACTAGTTGCTTTGCTGAGCTAATGAAGCTTCAGCAAAATTTTTAAGTTTATCTTGTTCCTTTTTGGCTCTCAAGGCTCTCTTTAACTTAGCTTTTAGGTTGTTTATCCTTGTCTTGCAAATTTTATTCCGAGATAAGTAATGATAAGCCATATGGCACAACATTTTCTTCTCTTTGTTAGATTTATCAAGCATCTTCTCAAGGTGGATGTTCACTCTTTCCAACCATGATTCTCGGTCAGTCTCAATTTCTTGCTCAAGGGATGTCATCTTGATTTTTCTTCTTTTTGCCACTTGCCTGTTTTCTCTAATTGTTTGCAGTTCCATAATAGCTTGTTTGTCCTCTAGTTGCTTGTTCTCCTACTGAAGAAAGTTAATGATCCATTTGGCCCTCTCAAGGGCAAGTGATAAGGCTTGTATTTTAGTCTCCTTCTCTTTGATGATCATATCCTTGAGTCTTGAGCTTTGAGAGCCCAAATCAGTGTCATCCTCCTCAACCAAAACAAAATCCCTATCTTGCCCTTCAGTAGGGCCTTCTTCATGCACCTGTTACTTTACTTTGTCTCTACCATGTACCTGTTCAACTGAAGAAGAAGGCAAAACCCCTTTCACCCTCGGTGAAGATAGCATTTTCCTGTGATCCGGTGAAGAAAACGAGACCCCTTCCATCCCTAGTGGAGATAGTACTCGTTTGGTGGCTGCAAAAAGCATCATAGTGCCTCTTTCATAAGTAACAAACACAGGAACATGAGAATCTTCAGTTTTTCTTTCGGGCACTTTTTTTTGCCCGGAAAGTTCACCTTCCCCTTGAGGATCTGCAAATATTTGAGGCCCCTTGAAGCTTTCATGGGCAATGAAAGTTTCCCATGACACTCCCAACTGAGTGAGCTGATGCAAAACAACAATTTTGATGACAAAACAATGATAAATACTATTGATTTGCTGTGGATATGGTTTTTTTTTGCAATCATAGTCATCCTCTCTATGTTTTTACATATGAAATAAGGAATACTCATCATTCTGACCCTGGTGAAGTGCATAAGTAATCTGATATGGTAAGCATAAAGTTTGGAGAACCTACCCTCACATGTAAAGTATTTGATGATAAGTTTCATGAGTGGAACATACTGGTCCTCTAAGAATTTGAAAGGAAACACCCTGCTAAGTTTACCATTATATTTGGACTTGATATATGGTTCATAATACCACTTACTGATATTCTGCCTTTTGTTCCACTTTTCCCCAACATCTGGCATTCTTGTAGCTTCTGCAATAATAGTTGGTGAAAGAGTGAAATTGATCCTAGCAAGGTGCACCACATTAATCTCCATGTTTATGAGAAACTGCCTTGATAACTCATGATGGTATTTAACCCTCTCAACCATCTCAAAAAACTCAAAACAGGACTGATATCTGAAACATGTGGTTGCAATAAGGCAAGCAAGGAGTTTAGACATGCTAATAGGTTCCTCCCTAATAATTTTCCCACCCTTGTGAGGTCTCCTGGGCTGTACATTTCTTTCCCTTGAGCTATCACTAAGTGTTTCTTCTTCAAAACTAGATTCACTGCTTCTTGCCATGATGTTTGACTTAGGGATGTGAAGTGATGATGATATGTTGGAAAATGATAATAGGTGGGGACAAGGAGATGAGTATGAAGATATTTTGAAAATGTGGAATGGGGTTTGGGAATGGAGGGAGAGGTTTAGGAAATTAGGGCTTTGACTTATGAGTGACTTAGGGTTTGATGAAGGGAATTAGTTTCTTTAGGGGAATGGGAAAGGGAAAATGGGCTTAATGGATTGATTTAGGGAAATGAAGTGTAGAAAAGGGGGAAAAGATGGTGGTTTAGTTATGGAGTGAAAGTTTTGCAATGAGAGGAAAATATATGAAGACAAGCTAGGGTTTGATTTTCAAGATGAAAAACTCATGAAGAATACATGAAGAAGACCAAATTTAGCTCAAGATCAATAAAAACTTACTTGTAGGAGAGAAATGCAGCGTTTGGGAGAGTTTTAGGTGATTTAGAATGATTTTGGAACCTTCATGGCCAATGCGCAGTGCCTTTATATTTTAACACTGGCTAAAACTGGCTGATGCGTAGCACCGATCTGATGTGCAATGCCAAGCATGTTTGCTATAAAAACAGGGTTTTCTCCTTATTTTGCTCAATCACCCTCTAAATCGTGATTTTGGCTCCTCAAAGATGTTTTGCACAATGAAATGGATCATTAACATGAATTCACTTTATAAATAGATGCACTTTTAATTTTTCCTCATTTGAAAACCCACTTTTATAAAGTCTTAGTCACTTTTTCTCAAAAACTATGTTTTACATTTGAAGTTTGACTTTTCTTAATCAATTGATGGACTGATGCATTAGTGCTTTTGATTTTTGCAGTGGCTGGAGTTGGCAAGGTGACCAAGAGTAGCTGCTGAACTTATTACATATAGAAACACTTTAAATTACATGAAATTTGTACATAAAATGGAAAAAAATCTGTTTTTACCTCAAAGCAGAGTTTTGAGGTAAAAAACATTTATTGAGCATATCATTAGTGAATTTATGATTCTGTGAACTTATAAAACCTCCTCATGTGCCTGCTGACCTTTTATTGAGTTTTGGATGACCATGATGACAAACCCGAGCCCTAGTGAGACTAAAACCATAAAACTGACTTTTGTAAATGAAATGAAATAGAATGAAAGTAAATGACCTCAAATATGTGAAAACAGGCCAATAGGTGAATGTCATGATGGAAATTGACATGAACCACTACCATCAGTTGATCCATGACCTAATGGAATGCAACTGATTGTATGGGACACCTAATATGCATGCAAAAAGAGCAATTTGATCACTGATGGAGGGATGAATATACCAACACTAACATTGGCTCCAATGGGGATGGTAGCTCCTGGGAGGTGCCAAGAACCATAGATCTCTGGAGAAGCATATAAGTGCCTTCATCCATTGGGCAATGTGGATTAAATAACTTTAGAACACCAAACAAATACCTCAACTCAAAACTGACTCAACTATGACTCAAACAACTGACACTAAATCACAAAAGATTGAAGCCAAACATTTAGTTTTATAGCCTTCACTTCAGGCCCCAAACTGAACGAATGATTATAGTACAAACTTTTGCAATGAAAGAAATAAAATGGTATGTACAATGACAAAATGTGATAGTAGAAAACTTCTCAGAGATAGTACCATTTTAAGAGCCGACCATTTACCAGCCCTCCTGGACAATCTTCCCCAATCATTTCTTTGAGTAGAAAAGCATTTTGACCTCGATATGCAGCAATTCTATATGGTCCCTTCCACAGGTTCTCGAACTTGACATGCTTACCTTTATCCTCGTTTCTAGCATCCCATGTTAGCACTATGTCTTCAGTCTGAAATTTGTCCGCCTTTTCCTTATGGTCATAAATCTTCTTAATTCTCTCTTGCAGCCTGAAGGTATTCTGAAAAACTTCCTCTCTCATCTGCTGTAAATGGATCATTTGGCTTATTCTCCGCTGAAAATGATCTTCCTCGCTGCCAACTTCCTGTAGAAGTCTAACAAGCGGGGCTGCTAGAGATGTCAGGAACACCGTGTCAATACCATATACTATCTCAAACGGAGACATGCCGATTGACTTCTTTTGACTTACTCTATCTGCCCATAGTGCATTAACCAATTTTTTATGCCAGTTCTTCTTATTGGTTTCCAACAACTTTTTAATGATGTTGACCAATGATTTGTTTGAAGATTCAACCAATCTGTTACCTTGCAAATAATATGTAGTAAAATGTCCCAAGGTAATTTAGTATTTGCTACAAAAGTCAATCATCTCTTTGGACTTGAAAGCGGTTGCGTTATCTGTAATCAGCTTGTTAGGAGAGCTAAAACGTGACAAAATATTATTTTCAAGAAACTGAATTATTACCGAGTCTATAGCCTGCCAAGTGAGGATCTCCTCGGTCCACTTTGTGAAATAACCTGTCACTGTTAGATCCACTTGTGCTGAGATGAAGATGTGGGATGAATCCCTCCAACAAAATATAGGCCCCATTATTGAAATGGTGCACTAACTTCCACTAGCTTGAGAGGTAGAGGCTGCAAATTTATACTTCCCTGAAAAATCTGGCATTCATGACAACTTGTGACAGTTTTATAAACATCAACAAACAGGGTAGGCCAATAGTACCCTGCTCTCAAAATTTTGTTAGACGTCATTTTCGAAAATAAGTGACCTCCATAGTCTCCCTTATGAAAATCACTCATGACCTATTTTTCTTCCTCTTCGATCAAACAATTCAGCAGAATGCCTCCGGGATCTTTCCAATAAAGTGCATTGTTCAAAATGCAAAACCCAACAGCCTTTAGTTTCAGAGTTCTACCTTTATTTTTAGCCATCCTCGGTGGCGGTGAAAGGTGCTGAAGCACATATACAATATTTGAATACCAAAGAAAATGGAGAAAAATTTCAGATACCTGAATCAGTGAACTATCTTCATCTTCTTCAGACATGGCTACAATCAGGTTTATGTCCAATGCATGTAAATTAGACTCCGCCATCAACTTTGCTAGACCCTTCCACTTGATTAGCTTTGTTGGATTTATCTCCAAGTCATATTCTAGCAATGTTGCGATCCATTTGCCTCGCCTCCCTCTCGGATCTATTTGTACCAAAACATCTTTGACTGCTGCGTTAGGGACATAAGAAAGAATATGTGAGTGCAGAATATATACTCGGAAATCTTTCAAAGCTTTCACCAAGGCAAGAGCTTGCTTCTCAATGATGTTATATTTCAAGGCTGCATCTCTTATTGTCCTACTAAAAAAGGCAATTGTCTTTTCAAGTTGATCTCTTTTCTGCATTAGAACTACTGCCATAGTATGTTCAAAAGAGAATGAAAATAATATAAAATACTTTGAATAATCTGAACTAATCAATATTGGGGCTGAAGAAAGAGCCAACTTTACCAAGTTAAAATATTTCATAGCTTCTTCGGTCCACTTGACCACACTATCCTTCTTCAGCATATTTGTAATTTCCCTCAAATGTTTAGCTAGATTAGGCACAAAACGTCGTAAGAAGTTCATCTTACCATTAAATTCTTGGATCTCTTTCTTATTACGAGGAAAATCTATTTTTTGAATAGCTTCCACTCTAGCAGGATTGACGTGGATTCCTTCTTTTGATATTATGTGACCGAGAAGCTTCTCCTCATCCATGGAAAACAAACTCTTTTTGGGATTGAGTGATATTCCATATTTTCTCCAACGCTGAAAAACAATTTTCAGATGGTAAATATGCTTCTCATCTGTATCAAAAAAGATAGTCAAATCATCAAGATACACTACTAAAAACACATCTTTTTCATTTACGAAGGCGATGTCCATGGCCCGCTACAACATTGCTCCAACATTCTTTAAACTGAACGACATCTTGGCATAGTGGAAAGCCCCCCAAGGAATGGTGAATGTTGTCTTGTCCCTGTCATCTTCATGAACCAAAATTTGATTGTAGCCAGAATACCCATCGAGCAGTGACATACGAGATGCTCCAACTACTCTTTGGAGTATGTGGTCCATCTTCGGCAACAGGTAATTATCTTTCAATGACAATTTATTCAAATTTCTAAAATCTATGCACAATATAATCTCACCTTTGTTCTTCCACACGGGTACCAAATTGGAGATCTAATCTGAACATCTGATCAGAACAACAATACCAGCCTTGTACAATCAATTCACCTCTTTTTCTATTGATGGCAGCAACTTCATATTTGTCCTTCTCAACTTTTGGCGAAACGGCTTCTGATTTGGTTTAATTGGAATGATATGTTGAATTATACTTCTGTCGTACTCCTTCAAATCTGTATAGTCTGATGCAAATACATCAGAAAATGAATACAATAAACTAATGTATTTAGCTTTTACCTGAGGAGGTAATGCCTTTGGCAACTTCACCATTTTTGGATTTTCTGTTGTTCCAATATTTACATCTTCAACACCCTTCTCGGTTGGAACTAAGCTTAGCCTCCGAGCTACATCATCTTGATCAAATAATTCCTCTAAAGGTATAAGGCCTTTAGGGATGACATTGTCTTTCAACTGTAAGACTTCCATCTGATTTACCTCTATTTCTGGTTCACCATCATCTTTCTCACCATCTATAGAAGTGTCTTTATATTTGCCTTCATTTTGCAGAAAATCATCAATCTCTTTATCGTCCTGAAACACCTGCCAATATCTTAGATTACCAGGGAAAGTTGGGCGATGCTTCACATGAATTTAAAACTTATTGTTTGAATTCATTGGGATATTTAAGTTACTTGCAACTGTAGCAAGAGAATCTGCAATAACATTTTGTGTATGAGGGACACATGTCAAAGTATGATCTGGAAACAACCTCAGAATGTCTAGAACTACATTACGGTAAGCCCTCATTCGATGATGTTTGGCTTGGTATTCACCCTTGACTTGTTTGATTACTAATTTGGAGTCACCATAAACTAAAATTCATTTTTCATTCAACTTCTTAAGTATTTTCAAGCCTGCAATTAGTGCCTCATATTTGGTGTCGTTATTGAAACAATCAAAAGCCAATTTATATGAACAAACTCTTACATTACTTGGGACTTTATTTGGTAGGAAAATGGGGCTGCATATCCAAATCCCAATTCCGACACCATCCTTACCTACTGCTCCATCAAAATTCATACTCCACAAACCAACCTCTTCCTCCAAGTGCAGGAATTCTACCTGTTCTTCTACGTTTGGCTGTTGTCCATCAATTTTATGTTACTGGCAGAGTGTAAACTGTTCAGTGGTACTTTCAAGCCTTTGTCTTTCTTGATCAAGTACTGCCCTGAAATTTTCTATTATCTCTAGAATATCTTCCATTTCAACTAGTTGACTATTTACATCATTAAAACCATTGTCAGAATAAAGAACAAAAGATTCTAAATCTATATGTACATAGTTAATCATATGATTCAAAGGTTTCTCCTTGCTCGTAATCATATAGTTCATCTTTTTCTCCCTATATAATTTTCTCAACTGACCAAACATGGGAATAGTGGCATAGGAGAAATCTAACTGCAATGTCCCTTTGAGTTTTGCACCCCACGACCTAGATAAAAGCATGCCAAATCTAGGGGGAATGTCGGCCACAACTACATCCATGAGAACATTCTTTGCTAGAATCTAAAGTCACAACCAAATCCTTAATGAGACCAATACATCTGACCCTACCAGAGTCAAAGGAATAAAGATCATGATACTTGCGAGTGATGTCCAAACCCAATTTTTCCATAATTGCCTTTGGCATTAGGTTGTTAGATGCTCCTGAATCAAACATGGTGTTGTGCAAGACATAATCATGCAATCTAAGGTTGATGCAAAATGGGGCTACTTCACTAACCTTAGATTGGCCTTCTAATGCTAGACCAAAAATAAGCTTGGGTTGGTCATCTTCCACATTAACCATATCAGACAGGGGATCTACATTCAAAATATTTGACATTTGACTCTTATAACTGCTATTCTTCATTAATTCAGTCAGAGATATCGATACTTTTAACTTAGCAATCTCATTCTCTAAGATAAAGGTTGTAGTTTTATCTACCTCTTTCACTGGAGCATCCTTCTTTTCAGACTTTTCCTTTGCTGCACTTGGCTCATTTGACTTCTCATTTGTAGATTGTAATTTGTTGGAAGTAGGATCTGCTAGCTCCTTTCCTTTTTTCTGAACGTTTGGAGAATCATTCTTTGGTTGTGCTGCTTCCTTCCACTTTTGAATTGGATTGATCAGTACATCCCTGCTCCTGAGTGAATATTGTCTTTCCTGTGTTTTCAGTGCATTCATATATCCCCTCTGATATTCATCTGATTCTTCTTCTAGGGTTGTTTCATTGGCTAGTATAAAATCATCATCTTTCTGTACAACCATGCTTTCTGAATATTCCTCATCCTCCATGATGTAGATAGGCAAACCATATGCTAAAAAAAATTATTCTCCTCTCCTATTGGATTCTCATGATCCTCTGACTCCAAGCCATGCACATAGTTCTATTGTAGAGGTGTCTTGACTTGCTGTTGTGCTGATTGATCTTGTTCTCTTTGCTCTCGTTGTTTAATCCTGAACTGTGGCTGTTGCTGACCACAGAAATTTGGATTTCTGATCTGTGTCTCGGGCTTATCTGCAATTGGGAGTCTATCAAACATTTTCTCAATTTTACGAAGCAAAAGATCTAAGGAAGAAGCTTCTTACTTTATGGTCACCTTCTTCTCAATCTTTGTCCTAGCTCTCTTAGCTAGTAGATTTTCCTCCACACTCACTACAATTTTTTGCATATCCTCCAATGTAGTAGGATCTCGTTTTCTCAATTGGCATGCCATGTCAGGATCAAAACCATCGGGGAATTTTATCAAAACCAACCCCATCGGTGGCATGATATCAGCTGGAATAGCATTATAGACAGTATTGAATCTTACACAGTAATCCTGGACACTTTCACCAACATTCCTCTTTATATTTTCATACTCCAAAAGAATTTGGAGTGGATTTTTCTTTACCTCCCAAAGTTCCAGAAATTGTCTATGAAGAACCGCCAATGTATTGATAGTTCCCGTGGGAAATGCTCTGAACCACTTTCACACCTTGCCTCCAAAAATTTGCACAAATAATCACATGGTCACATTCTCTTCATCTATCTCATGAAGATCAAAGAAGTCGCTCATCCTGTCAACATGTTGCTGCGCTGTGATACCTTGGGTAACATCAAACAATGGTATTTTACTTTGGTAATCAGCAGGCATAGCATCCAAATTCCTTGGAAAAATGAGAGGTGCATATCTGACAGCCATTGCTCGAGGTGGATTGGAAATTGGCCTTGGAGAAGCAGGAGAATTTGTAATAACAATGGAAATCGATGCAATGGGTGTATGAGGTGTCGGAGGTGAAGAAATGATATATGTTTGAGGTGTTGAAGGGGGAGAAGAGACAACAGATCTCTGATCAGATATGGTGGGCTGAACAGGAAGGGTGGGGATAAAAGGAGGTTCAGTATGAATTTCAGAACTAGACAAAACAATAGATGAACCAAGAGTGCAGATGCAGATTCTAAGAGCTTGAGAATATTGGTAGCCACAATAGAAGTTTGAATATTCAAAATATAAGCATCAATTGATATATTTTCTCTTTCAGTTTCAAGATATTGGACAAACTGCAGATTTAAAACAATATCACCAACTGCACTTTCAGATTTAGTTTCAAACAAAGATAGATCAAAATGTTCATCAAACGGGATATCTTCGAGGTATTGAAAAATGACTGGACATGAATGAGATCTGAAAACTGGTGCTGGACTCAAAGAACTTTCAAGCCTGAGAATTCTTGGAATGAGATTTGGGTTTTCATACACGGGAGGAGGATCAAGATCAAGATTGGCCCTTTTGTATCATCTGGAAGCCAGTGTGTTGAATTGTTCCCAAAATTCAAATGGGCATTACAATCTTTTCAGACTACTGAATTCTAAACCTATCATCCAAAAGTCTAGAATTGTTTAATGTACTGGGGTAATAGTTTTCAGTTCTTCCCTAGTATGATCGCCACTATGTTAGTGCCTAAATATACCTCAGGCTGAAGAAAGGCAGGTTTAGGGTAACATCAAATCACGCTTAACTTGGTAGCTAGCCCTACCAGGTGAGGAGAGTTCTCTGTCCTTGTCAACCTCGATTAAAATTTGGAAACTAGGGCTTGAGATGACTGAAATGAATGCTGATTTTAGGCTAGGTATATTTTCTCATAGGATTTTGATTGATTTTAATGGTTGGTTGTTGGATCAAATGAGGAAGGCAGCTTTGGGTCTGACAAATCAACTCAGATTTACAGAGGTTTCTGCAGGATGAGGTAGGCAAGTGTTTTAGCACTTTAAGTTGGGTGTGACGGTAAGTCTAAATACTGGTGAGGTTTTGGAGAGGGCATGCAAAGTTCATGAGTCCTCTTCAAATAGCAGAAAACATTAAGAACTAAATGCATCCTTAAGGCAGAGCACTGAATATCAAGGGAGTCTACCTAATTCTCTTTGATTAATTTAGTTATGAAGAAAGAAATATATGTTGGAACATCTACACATAAGAGAAACTAAATAACAAAGGAAATAACAATGCCAAGACACATTACCACAAGAATCAGACAAAATGCTAGAAAACCCTGGTTCATTTCCTTAACAACTGCAGAGGTGATTTACAATAAAGCTCAATGCATCCACAAGAGTCTAACCTTGACAAATGACTAAGAAAGTACAAGATATAGGCATCAAACCACCTATGCTAGCCATCAGGGGTCGAATCCATGAGTCAAGGAGCTATTTCAACAACATCTAAACTAGGAACTAAAAAATAGGCAGTGGAACAGCTTGCCTCTAAAACTATGGAAACTGATTCATTCATCCTCAAACCAACTCTAACTGATGTATCTACCCCCTCAAGTCATTTTTCATCATATTTACATCATTTATTTACCAAGAGAAAAGAAAAGAAAAGTCAATTGAGAGTAAAACTAGGTGAAATTATGAGTTTTTAGGCAAAATTGGCAAAAATTTGCCTGATGCGCAATGCCCTGAGCCTGATGCGCAGTGCCACCAAATTAGGCCCAAGATAGCTTGTTGGAAAGCTCTGCCTATCTAGTTTCTAAACACTTTGAATTTTCTAATTTGGAGTTGATTTGACCCTTCAGAAATCATTTCTCTCAAGACTAGTTCCTGTGGGTCCAAAAAGTGGCAGAGAGGGCATTTTTGAGGTGTTTTATGCCCTTTAGGTGACCCAGATCTCCTCCAAATCTTATGAAACTTTCCGGGTTTCATTTTTTTCATGAGGAATCCAAAAATGCAAGCCATTTTGGAAAATACTGAGCCAACTCAATGTGCAGTGCCATTAGCTGAAAATTCCTATGTTTTGAATTACAAAATTGTGAAATGACAAAATTTTCTAAAATTTTCTTCAAATTTGGCAAGAGGTAAGCTTACTAATTGCTTTGTTGAGCTAATGAAGCTTCAACAAAATTTTAACTTTATCTTGTTCCTTTTTGGCTTTCAAGCCTCTCTTTAACTTAGCTTTTAGGCTATTTATCCTTGTCTTGCAAATTTTATTCCGAGGTAAGTAATGATAAGCCATATGGCACAACATTTTCTTCTCTTTGTTAGCTTTATCAAGAATATTCTCAAGGTGGATGTTCACTCTTTCCAACCATGTTTCTCAATCAGCCTCAATTTCATTCTCAAGGGATGTCATCTTATTTTTTCTTCTTTTTTCCACTTGCCTATTTTCTCTAATTGTTTGCAGCTCCATAATAGCTTGTTTGTCCTCCAATTGCTTGTTATCCTACTCAAGAAAGTTAATGATCCATTTGGCCCTCTCAAGTTCAAGTGATAAGGCTTGGATTTCAGCCTCCTTCTCTTTGATGATCATATCCTTAAGACTTGAGCTTTGAGAGCCCAAATCAGTGTCATCCTCCTCAACCAAAACAAAATCCCTATCTTGCCCTTCAGTAGGGCCTTCTTCATGCACCTGTTTCTTTCCTTTGTCTCTACCATGTAGTTGTTCAGCTGAAGAAGAAGGAAAATCCCCTTTCACCCCTGGTGAAGATAGCATTTGCATATGATCCAATGAAGAAAAGGAGACCCCTTCCACCCCTGGTGGAGATAGTACTCATTTGGCAACTGCAAAAAGCATCCTAATGCCTCTTTCATAAGTAACAAACATAGGAACATGAGCCTCTTCAGTTTTCCTTTTAGGCTCTTTTTGTTGCCCATAAGGTTCACCTTCCTCTTGAGGATCTGCAAATATTTGAGACCGCTTGAAGATTTCATGGGCAATGAAAGTTTCCCATGACACTCCCAACTGAGTGAGTTGATGCAAAACAATAATTTTGATGATACCGAAATGATAAATACTATTGAGCTGCTGTGGATATGGTTTTCTTTTTGAAATCACAGTCATCTCTCTATGTTTTTACATATGAAATAAGGAATACTCATCATTCTGACCCTGGTGAAGTGCATAAGTAATCTGATATGGTAGGCATAAGGTCTGGAGAACCTACCCTCACATGTAAAGTATTTGATGATAAGTTTCATGAGTGCAACATACCAGTCCTCCAAGAATTTGAAAGGAAACACCCTGCTAAGTTTACCATGATATTTTGCCTTGATATATGGTTCATAATGCTGCTTACTGATATTCTGCCTTTTGTTCCATTTTTCCCCAACATTTGGCATTCTTGTAGCTTCTGCAATAATAGCTGGTGAAATATTGAAATTGATCCCAACAAGGTGCACCACATTATTCTCCATGTTTATGACAAATTGCCTTACTAACTCATGATGGTATTTAACCCTCTCAACCATCTCACAAAACTCAAAACAAGGCTGATATATGAAACATGTGGTTGCAAGAGGGCAAGCAAGGAGTTCAGACATGCTAATAGGTTCCTCCCTAATAATTTTCCCACCCTTGTGAGGTCTCCTGGGCTATACATTTCTTTCCCTTGAGCTATCACTAAGTGTTTCTTCTTCAAAACTAGATTCATTGCTTCTTGCCATGATGTTTGACTTAGGGATGTGAAGTGATGATGATATGGTGGAAAATGATAATAGGTGGGGACAAGGGGATGAGTATGAAGAGATTTTGAAAATGTGGAATGGAGTTGGGGAATGGAGGGAGAGGTTTAGGAAATTAGGGTTTTGACTTATGAGTGACTTAGGGTTTGATGAAGGGAATTAGTTTCTTTAGGGGAATGGGAAAGGGAAAATTGGCTTAATGGATTGATTTAGGCAATGAAGTGTAGAAAAGGGGAAAAATATGTTGGCTTAGTTATGGAGTGAAAGTTTTGCAATGAGAGGAAAATATATGAAGACAAGCTAGGGTTTGATTTTCAAGATGCAAAACTCATGAAGAAAACATGAAGAAGACAGAATTTAGCTCAAGATCAATAAAAACTTACTTGTAGGAGAGAAATGCAGCATTTGGGAGAGTTTTAGGTAATTTAGAATTATTTTGGAACCTTCCTGGCCAATGCGCAGCGCCCTTCTGATGCGCAACGCTGGTCTGATGCGCAGCGCCGGTTTGATATGCAGCGCCAGCCAGATTTGCTACAAAAATAGGGTTTTCTCCTTCTTTTGCTTAGTTACCCTCTAAATCACGATTTTGGCTCCTCAAAGATGTTTTGCACAATGAAATGGATGGCTAACATGAATTCACTTTATAAATGGATGCACTTTTAATTTTTCCTCATTTGCAAACCCACTTTTATAAAGTCTTAGTCACTTTTTCTTAAAACTCTGTTTTTCATTTGAAGTTTGACTTTTCTTGATCAATTGATGGACTGATGCATTGGTGCTTTTGATTTTTGCGGTGGCTGGAGTTGGCAAGGTGACCAAGAGGAGCTGCTAAACTTATTACATATAGAAACACTTTAAATTACATGAAATTTGTACATAAAATGGAAAAAACTCTATTTTTACCTCAAAACAGAGTTTTGAGGTAAAAAAACATTTATTGAGCATATCATTAGTGAATTTATGATTCTATGAAATTATAAAACCTCCTCATGTGCATGCTGACCTTTTATTGAGTTTTGGATGACCATGATGACAAACCCTAGCCCTAGTGAGACTAAAATCCTAAAACTGACTTTTGTAAATGAAATGTAACAGAATGACAGTAAATGACCTAAAACATGTGAAAATAGGCTAGTAGGTGAATGTCATGAGGGAAATTGACATGAACCACTACCATCAATTGATCCATGACCTAATGGAATGCAGCTGATTGGATGGGACACCTAATATGCATGCAAAAAGAGCAATTTGATCACTGATGGAGGGATGAATATACCGACACTAACAAATTCCAACAAGAATCTCGTGCTCCTTATGATCAAGCAGAAGAATGACACGGAGCAAGAATCCTTTGTAGGTTGTGACGTAAACTTGAAAGATGAATTAGTTGTTTTGGTCAATGAATATACATATATTTTCCAAGAACTAAAGGGATTTCCACCAAAAAGGGGAATTCAACATGAAATCCGGCTACATTAAGACTGTCCACTGCCAAACATCAATATATATCGAATGTCAATTTTGGAAAATTTAGAAATCAAGAAACAAGTTGAGGAATTGTGAGATAAAGGTGTAATTTGTCCCTCTACTTTTCCATGTGGTTCACCAATTGTTTTGGTACCTAAGAAAGATGGAAACTGGCACATGTGTGGTAGATTATCGATCTTATCGAGATTATATATAAATTACAAAGTGAAGAAATTCATTGAGCAAATTCAGTTGATTCACCAAATAGTTCAAGAAAAACTAGAAAAGAGTCAAGGCAAGTATAAGGCAAGGCATGATATCCATCATGTGGATCATTAGTTTCAAGTAGGTGATGAAGTTTGGCTTTACATTAGCAAGGAAAGGCTTTAAGGTGAATGTAAAAAGCTGAAACCAATTCATTATGGTCCATTTAAAATTATGGAAAAGAATGGTACTTTCAAGCTTGATTTTCCTTCATATATGCAAATTTATTCCGTTGTTAATGTTGAAAATTTGAGATCGTATGGGCCTCCTTTGATATAAGATCAAGGAGAAAGCGAATAAATTCCATCAATTGAATATTTTTCTCTAGAATTCCTTTCTGAGCTTCAGCAACACACCATACTTAGCAGAAGAACAAGGTCATTAAA
Source organism: Pinus taeda (assembly GCA_000404065.3). Classification (NCBI taxonomy): domain Eukaryota; kingdom Viridiplantae; phylum Streptophyta; class Pinopsida; order Pinales; family Pinaceae; genus Pinus; species Pinus taeda. The sequence continues at coordinate 108,215 of APFE030387935.1, forward strand.
GAGGGGAAATGTTGATTATCTTTGAGTGGGTCTCAAAGGTATAAATCCATCAATCAATTTCCAAATGGATTGAAGAGGGGAAGGTGATGGAACAATACCCTCATCTGTTCAATAATTGAAAGTGATCCTTTTGGGGTTTAAAAGGCTTTTAATGGGGAGGATTGATCAAGTGCTCAAAATTATGCTAAAAAATAAAGTGTTATAATCTTGATAAGTTTAGCTTTAGATCAAAGAGCTCGTCATTCTGAATCCAACGGTGCAAGTCAAATCTGAGTTCGTATGCAGAAGTTAGAGCAAGTCAAAGTTTAAGTTTGACTTGTCTACATGGTAGGATTGGATGACGTGGAAAAACCCTTCAAAGAATGAGGAGGCGCCAAGTGACAGGTTTCCATTGGCCCTCGCATATCACATATCGTAGGAAATAGACGAATTGGGTTAAGAATCAGCTCCCAAGTAGTGTTGATTGCGATTTGTGATATCAGATGTCACAATCACAAGCAAGGATCAGTTAAGGTAATGGGTCCTGACAAGATTGGGAGTAGCGATGCGATGCGGTCGCATATTGCAATTGCAGTGGAAATAAGAGTCTACCCCCAGGTTGCAATGCATTGTGGTCGCATATCGGAATTGCAGTGGAAATAAGAATCAGCCCCCAGATTACGATGTGATAAACCACAATTGCATGCCGTAATCACATAGAGAACAAGCCCGAAGTTTATTACCGCTAGACATTGTCGATTGTGATTCACGATCCAACCAATAGGTTATGGCTCGCGACACTGTAAAAATATCGCTCGGTTAGCGGATTTTGGAGTGAAATTTTGGTTTTCTATCGGTTTTGGAGCATTTTGTGGAACAAATAGTGGGAGAACTGGGATAAGTCATAAATTCTTCAGTCCTTATCCAAATGGGATGCAAAAATAGGCTAGATAGCCATTTTTGGGTATTATGAACTCATTACAAAAGGTTTCAGAGGCATCTGAGCATGGTAAACACACTTTTGCTGTAATTTTGAGCATAATAGAGAGGTCGACGCATTGGAAGCTGGACCAAGGAGAGGTAGCCAAGGAGGGGTGAACTCCTCATCAAATCTATGTGTTGTGTGTTTTATTTTGATGTTCTTTGCTATTATATTTCTTTTGTTCAACATATGTTTTATGTTAAATGTTTTATAACATTTACATAAGAAACTCTCATGGGAATTGGTTAATTAAGCAAACATGGTGAATCCTTAAGCACTTGATAAGAAAATGATAAGCATCTTGGGTTTTATTTTGATTGGGGAATTAGCACAACATTACTAATATGATCCATTTTAGATCATACACACCCTTCGAATGTAAAAGTGAACAATCTACAAGTAACATCCTCACAATGAATATTGTGTTTCGTGCAAAATTCAAGAAAATGAGTGGTGTGCTCTAAGAAGGTTGTCTCACCCTCACCATTGAATTCGATATTTGATAAGTCATTAATAATTTCCACCGACACTTTCAGTTTTGATGTTCTAGAAAAACATGTCGGGGCTAATATATGGGAGGAAGCTATTTATGAGTGTGAAAAGTTCAAACAAACTTCATGGGATCAACTTGTCATCTATCCCTCCTTCTAGGGCCATAAATGTTGACAATGTTAGACCTACCAACATCCAGGGGATCTCCCTGATATAAAGTCCCAATTAGACCTCACACTGTTTGGTGTAGGAGTCCCATTCAGAATACGACTTGGTTGTCATTGCAGTGGGTTTTAATGATATTCCTTGGCTGTAATAACACATAGAGTGATGTATTATGACTTTGGTGAGAACAAGTGTGTGGCCCTGCGAAGTGTTGAAATGTGGAAACAAGAATATTCCAGTTTTAATTTGTCCTAGAATAAAATTGACTATTAAAATTCAAATTTAGTCTCACCAGCTGCTTGAAAAATAATTAATTAATTCATCTTGAGTTAATTAGTTGGAGAAATTCAAGTTAGAAGTCTTTGTGAAGTCATACAACAGTTATCCCTTAAATTAAGGATATTATCCCTTAATTAAGGAGATAAGATTGATTTTTATTTGAGTTGTAATTAGTTAGCTCAGTTTACTGAGTTAAATCTAGTTAAATTAGTTCCAAACTATTTGAGGAACTAATTGTGAGTTCAGTCAGTTAATGCATGCATGCATCCAACTAGTGTACTCTGTTAGAATCGATCTTTACATCCCCCCGTCAGAGATCATTTCTCTTATCGCATTTCATTTTTTAGGTGTCTTGCTTGATTCACTCAGTTGCATTATGCTAGGAGCATGTCATAATGTGACAGAAGGGTCTTGTTATTCATTACCCCTCATGCCTTGCACTGTTGGCTCAGGTCTGGTCATTAAAATCAGGTTTTTGAGTCAATTACAGTCCTGTTTTAGTCTTTTGATCAGCAAGTGTCATTTCAGTCACTAGGTCTAGGGTTTCACAAGTTGTGTCTTCAAGCTATCCAATAAAGCCAGCAGGCCAGACGGAGGTTCTTGATAAGTTGTCATTTCACATATTTTCATTGTCATCTGGATGGATCATGACTTTTCTTCAAAACTATGTTTTGAAGAAAATTCGACATTTCGTCTTTTGTAATAATTTTCAAAAAACTTTCAGTTGTTGAATTCTTTAGGTGTAGCCCTGGTCTCCTTTGCCAAATTCCATGTCAACTATCCCTGCAAAAAATTGCCAAGAATTTCATCATTTCAGTCAGAAAATCAAAAAGGAGATTTAGAAAACAAAGTGGTATTAAATTGTGAAAAGGTGCCAATGCCAAACATTACAAAAATGGGTTTTCAAGAATAAAAAATCAAATCCATGTCTTTATAAAGAGTTTTCCATGAGGATCAATGTCATTTGTATACCAAATTCAAAGAAAAGCCATTCAAAGCAAATTGGTTGAGTTAGTGCGCAATTTGGGTGAAGTTGGAGGAAGTTTGGTAGGCGCGGCGCATAGAGCAGGTGGCGCTGCGCATTGGGAGAAACCACACAATTTTAAATAACACGGGCATGACGCATTGGGATGACGTGGCGCATTGGGTATGCGGTGCGGTGCATACACCTGAAAGCCCGAATTTGCTTGAAATCTCTCCAAATTTCCCATAACTTGTGTGGATTTGCTAGGTGGGGCCGTTATCTTGGTGTTTCATCCAATTTTGTCATAAGTTATCGTGGTTTGTGGATGATAACGATTGAACAAAAATCTTAAACCCTACCTTCAAAGTACCTCAAAGGACAATTGTTGTGGGTTTCAAAATCAGTGTTTTGCTGCCAAAGTCATTCCTCCATCCCATTTCTCCCTTGTTTTCATCATTCCCTAATTTCCTACCCCCCTCACTAAGTTCATTAATTCCTTCTCCTCTATTCCATTTCCCAAATTTTCAAACCCCACACCTCATATCTTATACAACAATTCCTAACCCTATACATCAAATCCCTCAAAACCCTCCTACATTTCCCTAATCCCTATAGTCCCAATAGTCCCTAAATCCCTTACTACTTTCCCTCTTCCTAACAGTCCCTTTGTGCATTTTTTCCCTTTGGTAGCAGAATTCAACCACATCACAAAAGAGCAGTCCAAACACATTTTTATCACCATCATATGTTTCTCCAAGACAATTTGTATAGCAGCAGTCATGTCATCCGGTCATTCATCTGATTATGAAGTAGAGACCCAAAGTGACTTACCCACAGAGGGACATGCACCTTGGAGGCCTCATAAAGGTGGTAGACATGTTAGAGAAGAACTGACCACCCTTACAGAATTGCAGGCCTGCCCTCTTGTCGTCTCTTGTTTTCAGTTTCAGTCATGTTATGAATTTTGCGAGAAGGTTTCTACTATTCAAGTCCATCATGAGTTGGCTCGCTTATTTGTATTACATTTACATGGTGATCGAGTGACTTTGGCTGGTGTCACTTTCACACTTACACCAGATTCTATCTCATTGGCAACCGGCATACCTAACATTGGAGAACCATGGAACAAGAGGCAGAAGATTGACCGGCAACATTATGAGCCATATATTAAACCTGGTTTCTTGAGGAAGCTAAAGAGAGTGTTCCCTTTCCGATATCTCAAAGATGAATATGCTCCATTAATGAAATTAATCATGAAGTATTTCAGTTGTGAAGGTCGCTTCTCCAAAATATATGCTTATCACATCAGGTTGCTCATGCATTTCACCCGGGTACGGATGATGAACATCCCATATTTCATATGCCGAAACATAGAGAGGATTACCGCCCTTGTGCATCACAAGACCCCTGAGCAGCAATTCAATAGTATTTGCCATTTTTCTCTCATCAAGATTTTGGTGGTCCATCAGCTTGGATTACAGGGCATCACTTGGGATGATTTCATCTCTCGTGAATTTTTCAGAGCTTCACAGGGACCTTTAGAGGTTGGGCATGAGACTGGTGGACCTCCTCATGAGCAAGAGGGCCATGATCCACACACTCCTACTATACTGGTCTTCATTACATATCAGAAGGGCACGAGCAGTTATTTGCAGCAGCAAAGTGAATGTTATCTCCACCGGGGGTGGAAGGGGCCTCGCTTCCGGCATCAGCATCATAGGTACAGGACAAAGGCAAAAGGCCAATGTAGGATGAGGGTCCTTCAGGTGAGCGAGAGACTGATTTCATTCTCGTTCAGGATGATGTTACAGACATGGGCTCGCGAAATGCACATCTTAGAGAGATCATCCAGGAGCAGTAGACAGAAATCATAGCCTTGTCCCTTGAATTGGAAAGGGCTAAGTGGACTATAAAATACTTCGAGTAGAGGAACAAATAGCTCGAAGATCAGCAGGCAATCATGGAGTTACAAAACATCCGCGAGAATCGCCAAGCTGCCCAAAGGCAGAGAATTGAGCTCACTTCATTGGAGCAAGAGATTAATGATGATCGGGAGTCTTGGCTCGAGAGAATCAACATACACCTAGAGAAACTACTGGAGAAAGCCGATAGGGACAAAGCATTGTTGATACACATGGCTTTCCATTATAGGGCGCGCAATATGAGTTCCAAGGCACGAATAAGGAGTCTAAAGGCGAAATTGAAGAAGGCAATAAGGAAGCAAAAGAGGCAAAAGGAGCATGATCGTCTTTGGATATTGGTCGAAGCCTATTTAGCCCAGCATGACACTTGATAGAGAAGGTATAGTCCAAATTTCAAGAAATTTAGAGCAATTTTTGTATTTTTGAAAATTTTTGCACTGAAAACAAGTTTTGCTTCCCTATGCGCCGCGCCACGTGGATCTCGCTTTTGCTAGAGGGCTCCAAATGGAAAAAACTTTATATTTTTGGATTTGGCATGAAAAATCATGATTTTTGGTGCATGTCCAAGAATTTTGGGCAAGTTTTGAGTCCACAAGAGGTCAAAATTAGTCAAACAATGACCTCACTGCCCCTATTTTGACAAACAAAAAGCAGTCTTGGGAGATTGAAGTTTTGGAGGGCAAATGGACACTAAATTGAAACATTCCACTTGGTTTAGAAATTAGACAGGCAGGGCTTTCCAACAAGCTATCTTGGGCTCAATTTGGACTTCAGGAAGTGCCTCAAATTCAGCTCCAAAGTGGCGCAACACATAGATGATTTGGGGCACGCATAGAGGATTTTTGCCCAATTTTTCACCTTCCAGCTCAGAAATTCGGCCAGTTTGACTAGTTTTGCTTTGTGATGTAATTATTGACCCATATTGATGTAATTGAAGGATAATGATGTAATATTGGCATATTTTTAGTTGTTCTAGAGGATTCATTCATTAAAAAGTGAAAATTTAATGAATGAATCAATTTCTTACCTTATAGAGGCAAGTTGTTTGATTGCCTAGATTTTAGTGCTTTGTTTAGAATTGGTTGAAACAGCTCCTAGAATGATGAGATCGACCCCTAGAAGCATGGGAGTGGGTTAGGGTGGTTTATATCATGTATCTTCTGAGTCATTTTCAAGGTTGGACACTTGGGATTGCTTGGCACATCATTGTACATTCTATCTTTGCATTTTTGGCAAAGGAAAGACTAGGGTTTTGCAGCACTTGTTGGGATCTATGTGGCTCTGTGTGTTGATGGTGTTTTTCTCTATGTACTTGTAAGTTCATTGATGTTTATGTGTATCATTTTCCCTTCTCTTTGCTTCTGAAATTAAACAAATGAGTGATTAAAGTAGAATTCACTAGACTAATGTGCTCTGCTTTGAACTTTTGTTTAATTTTCAATGTTTTCATCTGTTTGAGGAGGACTCTTGAGACTCTCTTGCCCTCATTGGCTTCTCACCAGTCTGATCCATCCATTGATTCATTCTAAAGCATCAAAACAATTACCTTCCTTGCCCCGATTAGAACTTTGCAAAAACTGTGTCTCATCCCTGGACCCAAATTTGCCTTTCCCTTTTTCCGACTCAAAACCCCCAAAACTCAAATCAAATCCTTTTACTTCATAACTAGCCTAAAATAAGTTGTTATTTCAGTCATCTCAAGTCCCATCAATTATCCTTTGCTGAGATTAACCCGGAGAGAGCCCTCTCCTGTCCTCGTAGGGCTAGCTACGAGGCTGAGCGTGGTTTGATGTGGACCTAGAACCTTATCTTTCCAGCCTGAGGTAAATCTAGGCTCTAACATACTCCAGATAACTAAAGATTCTCTCATCAGTAACTCATGCATGTCTATTATGAGAAAGACCTAGCTGAGATTAAAGACAGGGACAATGTACTATCAGTTGCATGTTTTCTCCTATAAAGGAAACTCATGCATGCATAAGGATAAATACACAGGAGGATTGCACAGTTTTACAGGGTGTGAGATCAGTGTGAGAGATCAGTGTTACACTTAGTAACATGAGGATCACCCAGGAGAAACTGTGCAAGGAAATAGGAGGCTTGGAGGGCAGAGGAGAAGGTTTGTGAGAAGCCTTGTTCTCCTATGAGCATCCAAGAGGATTATACTGAGAGTTGGCTAGCTGTGAGAGCTAAGGCTTTGTGTAATCTTGATGTATTTCCACCTTGTATGATAATATAGATAGTGGGGTTTTTAGCTGAGGCTTTCCCCTAAGTATTCTTTTGTGTTTCATGCACACTGATTCTTCTTCTGGTTATATGTGTTCCACTTGATCTGGCTCAAATCTTTTAAGCTTTTGCTAATTGATTTTAGAAGTAGATTAAATTATTTTGCTTTAGTTATATTGCATTATCAGATTAATCTATAGTCGGAATTTCTACATGGTATCGGAGCCAAGTTTATCGGAGCTGTGAATAGTATACAAAGAAGAGAATTAGAAGTTTGAAGTTCGAGGTTGCAAGTGCAAATCGAATTCATATCATACTTCAATTGATATGGGACATTATGTGACCAATTGTCCATCGAAGAAGTCCAAGAAGGGATCCTCAGAAGGATCGGAAGGTGAGGCATTAGCCTCTCAGTTCCAAATGGAATTTACCCTCATCACATGCATGGCGTCATCGATGATGGGTTGTGTCTGGTATATTGACAGTGGAGCCTCATTCCACATGATTGGCGATAAAAGTTTGTTCATTGTTGTTTCCGGGAAAATTAGTGTCTTTTCGATCTGCTAGTCCCACTAAGATTGGCAGCTATCTTAGAAACAAACAATCAGAGCAACTTGCGATTTCCTTTATGTATGATAGATAAGAGAGAAACAAATGGGACCAACTTGGATCTTCCGCTTGACTCCTTGCTTGATTTCTCTCTCCCTTGATAAAGCTTGCAACTCCTCTCCTACTTGTCCCACTTAGAGAATACCTATAGAGACAAAGTAACAAAACAACATCAAAGCATCTCGATCTATAATATCATAAACAATGCAGAATCAAAAATACATTGAACATACAATTTCATTCACAAATAACAAGATTCACAAATACACGATTGTATGGAGGAAAACTCAAAGAACTTTATTAAATTAGAAGGGAGAATTACAACCCAGTTGTCTGATCCAGCATCATCCTCCCAACATCAAAGCCCTCTTACCTCATGAAAAGCAAGATCACCCAACAATACGATGTCTCTTCTCAAAGATAAACCAACAACACTTCCTTACAAATTACAAAATTCCAGCCTCTAGATCCCTCAGATGAGGGATCCATATACAGATGTCTGCAAGGGTGTGAGTCATCTCTAGGTTTTTGATTAGTTTCATTCCACTTGTAGTTCTTGGTTCCAGTTGGAGATTTCTTTCATCTCTTACTCATCCCTGGGAAAGTTTAGAGAGGCAAGTGTCATAGGAGAACTTTCTAGAATATTCCATGAGCATCCACTTAGCAAACTGTCTCAGCCATTTGTCCATTCTCGCTCATCACACCCTACAAAAGGCCTCTTTAGTATGCATCACACCTGGCTAGTGTAGGAGCCAGTATGCATCGCACCTTGACAGTGGAGCAGTCAGTATTGTCCCGTTTAGGCCAGTTCTAAGTGGTCTTTTAGGTGGAACTTCTCGGGAATGATGTAATCAGTTGACTATGATCCTTTAGGGTATGAAACAAAATTTTTAGGGGTTAAAGAGCCCTTGTTTTATTGACATATGAGATTGGGGTTACAGTGCCCAAATATGTCTATAACAGTTGCCCCCCTAAAGCATGAAGTCGTAAATCTTTTGATGTTGGGTGAAATGCTTTATCATGAGGATCTGAGGTCTTTGAACTGGAAGGTGACCTGTCTAAGATACAATACAATACATCATTTTCATATTATTTTCATGATCTAGCTAAGGCAGGCATTCCCATGCTCAGATTTATGAAGACCGATGATTCTTTATATGTAGAGTCATCATCCCTTAGCTTGGATGATCATCTGTGCAGCTTTTGTGTACATTTTATGTCTTTATATTCCTGAACATATCGTAACCCGGATGAATGAAACTAGATCCATGGTATTCAAACTCGTTCAATCTTCGCTCGATGTACAAGTCAATCCATGTGAAAAGATGTCCTGAAGTCGAACATGGAAAGACATCTCCTAATTACCAGCCAATAATGTAAGTTGTTAACAGGCGTGAGAGGAATCACTGATAAGATAATGACCCTCAAGGTACTATAGTACAATTCGCATGGTGTGAGTATATGATCTGATGTCGAACACCACGCAAAATCTTTCGGTCGAAGGCCATTGATGTATACTTGTCGCTGAAAGTGAGAAACTTGCCATTGAGGCATGCAAGCTTCAAAGTACTAAAAGGGTTGTTTCTACGTCAAGTTCTTGGATAATGAGTTGATGTCGGCAAGAAGTGACTTGTCGTAGGAGGGCCTTAGTGTATCCCACATCTACGACACGAAATGAAGCAAATGATTTTTTGTAGGTGAAAATGATCTGACGATACAAGGTTTAGGAATAACGATCATGAAAAATGGAGGGTGAAGGTATTGCAGTGGATGAGGCGTTAACCAGATGGTGAATTCTCTGAATGAATTCTCTTGAACATATCGATGACACTGAAATGGATTGGTAGCGTTAACCCCAAAAGATGGATGGTATGGAGGACCAATGGTGATATGACCAGTGAACGGAATAACCCAACCCGACTCAATCATGGTGATGGAGTGAAAGTGTCATGTTCAAGAGCGACCTGCTACCAATAAAATTCTTCAAGTTTTCTTCCCTTTTTTGCCATTCATTGCTAACCAGTACCTCTTTATTTGGTCAAGCTTAAGGAGGATAACATATGCTTGTTCTATAATTTTCCCTTCGGGCAAACCTATCGCTATGTTTTAGCGAGCCTAGCAACAGTGAAACTCATTCTTGTCTGGGTGGAAAATTTTGTCGCTATTGTTTTAATGAGTCTAACGACAAGGATAACATGATCCTTTTCATGTTTAGAGAGTTTGAAAAGGGACGAAAAGGAAACTCCAGTAGTTTTTTTCGTAGTACAATCCCTGTTCGCTCTGCTACATGTTGCTGATTTTCAAAGAGTGGAAGTAAGCTCAGTCCTTGGTTTCTTGCTCAAAAGAGGTCTACACCAGTTATCGTCCTCCTTCTCCTTCACCTCACTTACTCCCTTTCACCTCACCGCCTTCATTTTTTCCCTTGACTTCCACCGATGCGATTTAATTGCTATTGCAGATCGCATTCATGTGTATAAAGGCTTCGCCCCTTGACTTCCACCGATGCAATATTGCGATGTGATTTAATCGCACATCGCCCGATCCAATGGTCCCTGCCGCAAATAACCTACCCGTCTCTTCCGCACCATCCGATCTACTCTGCAGCGATCAGACGACATTTGCACCTCCTGCACCCATAAGCTGCCCGAGCGTTAGCTCACAGGGAAAGTGGTTTTGGTCCTGTCACATCTGCCACATGTCATCATCTGAATGGGATTGCGCACCTTTGTATGATTACTGCACGACCTCCAAAAGCGGTGCGATAGATACCACTTACTGCTCAAAGCCCGCTCTCCTTGCTCATTATCTCCCAAGCTACTCTTCTGCCCGATGGCCGTCAGATCTGTCCGCTCATGATCCGACGGCTCACGTGTGTTCGCCCCCGTTTTCTCTCGATTTCTCCCACCGAGTCATATTTATCGTTCATCTGCACGATCCAACGGCTGATATTTGTTCCCGTCATACTCATGCCTCTGCCATATTATCCGCGTCCATAGCCTATACCATGCTTCCGAAGGACGAAGGTAACCTGTTCGCTTGTACCCAGCGCACTTCATCTCCAACAACTGCATTCAAGAAATGGAATGACCGAGAAGAAAAAGGATATGCATCGAGCAGATCACAGCATTTATCAGTCATGGAACTTCTTCCATGCCACACTCCACCTACTCGAGAAGTACAACAGAGCACCAGAGAATGTCAAATTCATTCATTAAAGCAAGAAAATTGTAGCAGAGACTCCATCATAGAGTTAAAGCGGTTGGTGGTCCATTATGACCCCTCCACGCATAGAACAACAAAATATCTTTGTAATCAAACTCTATATATACCCAGAAAACAGATGTAATCTGGGGGGATGGGTTGATGGTTTTTGTTTTGATGTAAGGTTCAACTTCTGGAGGCTGTAACTACTTTGATACTTGTAGCGTCTGGTCTTCATTTTCAGCTAATACAAGCTTCTTTTGTTGTTAATTGCTCACTTTCCACTTCTATTCTATTCTAGGTTGTGCTTGTTATGCATCTGTTCATGTGTTAGAGGGGCTGTCATCCCACCTTTGTGTTGAAGTCCAATATGTATCATTGAATGTGTTATGCGGGTTTCTGTTTACTTAGTGCCAGAGAGCTTCCATCCTATCTGTGCATTAGGAAATAGGTTTGCAGACCTTTTTACTGGTTACAGCCTGCCATCACATGGTCTTGTACATCTGCTGGTGTGGTCAGTATTCTCCATGTTCACCTAATTCCTTAAACTGTGAGTAATTGGTGGTCTAAAGCCTTGTAGTATGGGGTTGTTCACTCATGTCTGGAGTTAAGCATAGTATAAGTGGTTATCTGGCTTGAACAAGCATCATTCCTTCCATTCATCCATTTCCCAACATCATGTTGAGTTTGTAATATTCCAAAGCATCTCCGAGATACAACCTAGGAGAGTTTGTTGGGGTGATAACAATCCCTTAAGTCCAAAAAATATTAAAATAATACGAAAGGGATGACTTTTCAATCGCTTTAGCGAGCCGAAAAAGACAAGCGCTCGATCTTTTTTGTGAGATGATCCCTCAAGTTTAAAAAGATTAAAATGTATAGGATGGATGGCGCTTCCCCTTACTTTAACGAGTTGGAAAGGCAAATAGCTCGACAATCTTTTCATATTTAATGAGTCTAAAAATAGTTTAAAAGAGACTCGTTTTTTAGGAACGAGTGGCATTTTAGGGTAGCAACTGGTTCCGGGTAAGCTTGGAACTTCTCAAAACATGCTGATGTGAAGAGGGTGGCTAACAGAACCACTCGTCGCAGTTGTTCCTAAAAAAAGGTAAACAATCAAGTGGAAGCGTATGATCGACCAAAAGAATGAAGGTGATGGTAGGAACACAACCAAGGTTCAAAAGGCAGATAGCAGGGCAATCACAAAGGTTATTTACCGAGGGTGGATTCATTTTTCAACAAGCATGAATCAAGAGAAACTATGCTCAGTGGCAAGTTTATTTTTTAACAAGCTTGAACCTTGCAGAAACATTGCTCATAATAGCGGTCAAAGATGTTCAATTCACCATTTAACACGTTAGATTCTTTTGTCAGTCGTTCAACCTCCTCAATTGCTCCATCAAACTGATTAGAAATACATATATATGTCTGGAAAATGAATTAAAAACTAACATTTTACTTGAAGTACGTGGATAGTAGGATAAAAAGTAGTTTACCTCTCATTTTTACCATTTCGTTTCAAATTTGGGATTTTGGAGCTCTGGAGTGGTTTTCCCCCTCAAATTTCACTAGCTGATTTAGGGAGATCCAATGGACTATTCTTTGCATCGTCAGGACCAGGTAGGAGCTAACCTTGAGCTTTTCAATTTCATACCATCCTTTCTTGATTTTGAGCAAGTTTTTTCATTCTTCTAGGCCCCTGGGGTTTGAATAATTCGTTCTCCCATCATCCCACTTGGACCATTTTATTCACCTCTGCTAGACTGGCTAGTAATGCGGCTCTTCATTTGGAAAACATATCTTACATGTAGTATGCCATGGAATGCCTAGAAACAAAGGTATTCAACTTTTGTGAGGCGGTACTTCCGGTCATAAAAGAAAAACCTCTCCAAGGTAAAGAATGGAAGATCCAAAAATTTTGGCTACGGTTCCATCTTGACTACTTTTTCCTTGGAGAGGATTCCACTGATGCAGCCTCAGTACATTTCACTAGGATTGCTAGCACTGAGGGAACCATGGATGTAGAGATGGGTTAATCTCATGGCTAGAAATGTTGGTCAGTCACAGATTTCTTTCTCTGATGCCTTCTTTGATTGGTTCGACCATCAGGAGATGGTCTTTGTGGAGTATCCATACGTCAGGATGGATTTCTGAGGTGGCTAGGATTCGGCGTTACTAGCTGGTGTGCAGTGGAGTGTTATGGGTAAAATTATTTTGACCATATCTTTTTTTATCAGTTTTATAATGTTTTGTGTTTTTAAATGTTATCAAGACTAATCAAACTCATATTTTTGTGCAGATGTTGGGCCAGTGCGACCAGCAGCACACCCACAGGCAACAGCTGATGCTCCATCAGGAGAGGTTCTAGGGAGGGTTGTCCTTCATGATCTGGGCATAGCAGAGACGATGGCAGTGCTGCAGGATCAGGTCAAGGGTCTCACTCTTGGTATTCAGGTTGTGATGACGGGCGTGTCGAGTCGATGGACTAGGCTCTTGCGTATGATCGCACAGGCGGTGACATGTTATCACCAGCATCATTAGTTTAGGATGCTTTTCTGCATTCATTTTTGAGTTTCTTGGTCGTGTGACTGATTTTTTCTTGGACATAAAAGATTTTGTAAAAACTATAAACAGTTATATATTTTTTATTTTCAGAGTTTTATCCTGGTTAAGTTATGCGATCCTGATGCAAATGTTAATGTGAAATGCTTTTCTTTACAAATGCTGCAAATGTCTATCTAACAAATAATTTGCTAATGAATCAGTTAATGTGTTTAAGTTTATGGAAATATGTTGATATTGAATGGAGTCAAACCGTCTTTCCAGAATCCTAACTCTTAGGAACATACGATAAATAGCTGGGTTCCGAATGGAATATATGCCAGTGAGATGTAGAATGACGAGTTGTGAATCTAGCCTGACAACAAGTTGGCGTATGCCATGTGAAATGGCATCAGAGAGAAGCTCAATCAACGTGCTATACTCAGCGATGTTGTTCGTTGATTGACCAATACATATCCCCCTAAAACTCACTAACTCGCCGTCTGGAGCAAAAATGGCCCAGGCCGTAGAAGATAGGTTCTGCGTACTATGACTAGCTCTGTCGGTGTACCCAACAAATGTTTCCAAAAAGTCTGACATCTGCAACAAATGCAAAGAGGATTACCTAACCAAAATGACAACTCTTAAAGAAAACAAAAATGTAACAAAAGCATATCTATAAAGAGATTACTACACTTAATCAAGCATAGTAACGCTTAAGATACAACTTGTTTTGGGGTTGCGATAGTGAAATTCCGTTGTAATCGACCAGCTAGTAGGCTCCTTTTGTCAATACCCGTTTAACAAGGTAGGGGCCCATCCATAATGGTTCAAACTAACTCGCTCCCAATTTATAAGAGTCTTGACCGTAGAGAAAGACCAGGTCACTTTCCAAGAAGACACGAGGCCTGACATTTTTGTCAAATTGCGCCTTGACACATTTCTTATGTGCTTCGTTAGCCAATGTGGCATCACAACAAGTTTCATCTAAGTGGATTAGTTCCAATAAACAAGCCTCTTCTCCCGAAGTTTCGGGAAGTAGATCGATCACGAATTTGAGGGACGAAATTTCGCACTAGATTGGTAAGACAACTTCTAGACCATACACCAACTGAAAGGGTGTAAGTCCGGTCGCATTTCTCACCAATGTCCTATATGCCCACATAGTTGAGTACATGATTAAATGCCAATTCTATTTGTGGACTCCAATCATTCTCTGTAGCATGCACTTCAGGACTTTTTTGATCGCCTCAACCTGTCTGTTAGCTTGCGGATAATATGGAGTAGAACTATCATGGGACAGTCCTAATTTGGCAATCAATTCAACCATCGTGTGATTGCGAAAATGCGATCCATGATTTGTGACTATAGCCTGTGGAACACCAAATCTAGAAACTACATGATTGAAAAAGAAAAGAGTCAAACCGTCTTTCCAAAATCCTGACTCTTAGAAACATACAATAAATAGCTGGGTTCCAAACGGAATTGACGCCAGTGAGCTGTAGAATGACGATTTTCAGGAAAACTAGTGTCTTTTCGATCTGTTAGTCCCACTAAGATTGGAAGCTACCTTAGAAACAAACAATCAAAGCAATTTGTGATTTCCTTTATGTATGATAGATAAGAGAGAATCAAAGGGGACCAACCTGGATCTTCTGCTTGACTCCTTGCTTGATTTCTCTCTCCCTTGATGGAGGTTACAACTCCTCTCCTACTTGTCCCACTTATAGACTACCTGTAGAGAAAAAGTAACAAAACACCATCAAAGCATCTCGATATATAATATCATAAACAATGAAGAATCAGAAATACATTGAACATACAATTGCATTCACAAATAACAATATTCACAAATACATGATTGTATGGAGGAAGACTCAAAGAAATTTATTAAAATAGAAGGGAGAATTACAACCCAGCTGTCTGATCTAGCATCATCGTCCCAGCATCAAAGCCCTCTTCACCTCATGAAAATCAAGATCACCCAACAATACGATGTCTCTTCTCAAAGATAAACTAACAACACTTACTTACAAATTACAAAATTCCAGCCTCTAGATCTCTCAGATGGGGGATCCATATATAGATGTCTGCAAGGGTGTGAGTCATCTCTGGGTTTTTGATTAGTGTCATTCCACTTGTAGTTCTTGGTTCCACTTGGAGATTTC
Organism: Pinus taeda; assembly: GCA_000404065.3. Classification (NCBI taxonomy): domain Eukaryota; kingdom Viridiplantae; phylum Streptophyta; class Pinopsida; order Pinales; family Pinaceae; genus Pinus; species Pinus taeda. The sequence goes on from APFE030387935.1 coordinate 123,743, forward strand.
TTTCATCTCTTACTCATCCCTAGGCGAATTCAGAGAGGCAAGTGTCAAAGGAGATATTTCTAGAAGATTCCATGAGCATCCACTTCGCAAATTGTCTCAGCCATTTGTCCTTTCTCGCTCATCGCACCCTACAGAAGGCCTCTTCAGTATCCATCACACCTAGCTAGTGAAGGAGCCAGTATGCATCGCACCTTGAGAGTGGAGCAGTCAGTATGGTCCAGTTTTGGCCAGTTCTGAGTGGTTTTTTAGGTGGAACTTCTGGGGAATGATGTAATCAGTTGACTATGATCCTTTAGGGTATGAAACAACACTTATAGGGGTTAAAGAGCCCTTGGATTATTGACATATGAGATTGGGGTTGTAGTGCCCAAATATGTCTACAACAAGTGCCTTGGAGGAGAAAGACCTCAAGATGCGCATAGAAATGGGTGACGATGGAAAGTATAGTGTTTCAGGAGTGGGCATGATTGCTTTTTAGAGGGAGCATGGAGCTCCTCTCATCTTGAAAAATGTGATGTATGTGCCTGGACTGAAGAAGAACTTGGTATCAGTCACGATGTTGGAGGACAAAGGCTACGATATTGTCTTCAGTAAAGGAAAGGCATTCCTAAGACACATAGACACGGGTCAGACCAAGAGGATAGGGATTCGGGTGAAGAATCTCTATAAACTAGAGGTAGATGATTGTGTAACATTAAGTATGAAAGCAGAATTGGTGCAAAGCCAAGACATTGGCGAGTTGTGGCACAGGCGGTTAGGCAATTTGCATCGCGGGGCTTTGAAGATAATGGAACAGATATCTACAGGACTTCCCAAAGGTAGACTTGAGCAAGTTGACACATGCAAAGGTTTTACCTTGGGAAATACACTAAGTCTTCATTTCATTATCGACACAGTCGAGCAAAGGCTATCTTAGAGTGAGTTCATAAAGTGTGTGTGGAGCATTCTCTATGGCATCCACAACGAAGCAAATGTATTATGTGATTTTCATTGATGATTTTTCTCGTAATGCTAGATTTATTTCATGCAGAAGAAGGACCAAGCCTTCTCAAAGTTTTGTGAGTTCAAAGCTTTGGCTGAGAAAGAGTAAAGGAAGAAGATCAAGGCCTTGAGAAGCAACAATGGTGGAGAATATGTCTCTCAAGAGTTTAAAGACTTCTGTGCAGCGGAAGGAATTAAATGAGAGTTGATGGCACCTCATAACCCACAATAGAATGGGGTGTCCGAGAGGAAGAACAGAACTATTGTAGGGGAAAAACTGGTGATGCTGCATGGCTAAGGCCTACCACTTCACTTGTGGGTTGAGGCATGCAACACATCGGTCTATTTGTAGAATAGAATCCCGCATCATATACTTGGGATGAAGACACCAGAGGAAGCTCCCTCTCGTAAGAGACCAGATGTGGGTCACTTCAGGATCTTTGCTCACTGATATATTTCCATGTGACAAAGGATGGATGGAAGAAACTTGAGCCAACAATAGAGTTGGGGATACTTTTGGGGTACACTGATACACCTCAAAACTATCAAGTGTACTTGCCTACCAGTCGGAGGACAGTGGTTCGTAGAGATCTCAAGTTTGAGACATCCACTCAAGCAGAGTCTTCTAGAGATGGATGAAATCACACAAAAGAAGTTGATAGATTGTTGCAAGATGCAAGAGAGAATGTGGACTACCATCTTCTCAGCGCAGATAGAGGAGGTCAGCTAAGAGGTACACTGGATACATGGCCCTTGCTGGGGAATGTGTTGAGACCAAGCCATCTTCCTTTGAGGAAGCAGTGCAACAGCCAATTTGGGTTGATTCTATGCTGGAGGAGTATGACTCCATAGTTTGTAACAGAGACCAGAGAACAAGTTAGTTGTGAGTTCCTGTTGGCTTTAGAAAGTAAAGCAAGTTGCTGATGGTAGTGTGGAGAAGCATAAGGCAAGATTTGTTGCCCATGGATTCTCATAGGTCGAGGGGATTGATTATGATGATAATTTTGCACCTATCACAAGGTACTCATCTATTAGATCAATGTTGGAACTATCAGCACAGATGGGTTGGAAGATCCATCAGATGGATGTGAAAATTGCATTCCTCAATGGTGAGATTGAGGAAGAGGTGCACATAGAGCAGCCAGAAGGTTTTGAGACCTTCGATCGTGAGTCGCATGTGTGTCAACTCAAGAGAAAATTGTACGGGCTGAAGCAAGCACCTCGTGCTTGGTACACCAAGATAAAAAACTACTTCACAAGGTTGGGCTTCACAAAAAGTGAAGCAGATGCAAACCTGTACAACAACATGGTGGAAGGTAAGTTGTTGATCATTGTTCTTTATGTTGATGATATCATATTGACTGGTGATGATCAGTTGATCGTGTCTTGCAAGGAGGACCTTGCAAGAGAATTTGAGATGAAAGACATGGGTCTCTTGCATTACTTCCTTGGTATGGAAGTGTGGCAGAAGGATGGGGAGTTTTTTATGTCTCAGGGCAGGTATGCCAACGAGATACTCAGGAGATTCCACATGGAGAAGTGCAAGCTCGTGCATACTCCTCTAGCAGGTAACTAGAGGAAGGAGGATGCTACTTCAGGAGAAGTAGTAGACGCTACTGTGTACAGGCAGCTTGTGGGTTCACTGATGTACTTAGTGAACACATGACCAGATTTGTACTATGCAGTGAACCAACTGAGTCAAGCGATGGTTCATCCTACCAAGATGTTTTGGAAGGCAACAAAGCATGTATTGAGATACCTCAGAGGCACATCTTAGTATGGATTATGGTATAGATGGATAGAGGGAGTGAAGCTATAGGGCTTCACTAATGCAGATTGGGTAGGGAGCCCATCAAATCGGAAGAACACATCAGGAGGGATTTTCAACCTTGGGTCAGCTACAGTTTCTTGGTATAGAAGGAAACAAAGGTTGGTTGCACTCAGCTCAGCAGAGGGAGAATACATAGTTGCAAGTCAGGCAGCATGTGACGTCATCTGGATGCGAAAAATCCTAGTTGGTTTGTTTGATAAGAGGATGGATCCAACTATGATCTATTGTGATAATCAGAGTTGTATCAAACTCTCTACGAATCCAGTATTTCATGATAAGTCCAAGCACATCGACATCCGGTATCATCATCTCAGAGACTGTGTAGTGAGGAGGATCATGTTGTTGCAGTATATTTCGACAGAGGAGCAATATGCTAACATTTTGACAAAGGCATTGTCAAAGTGTAAATTCGAGTTCCATAGAGACAGGATCGGGGTGGCAGATAATACCTTTCTTGTTGAGAGATAGTGTTGAAATGTGGCAACACAAATATTCCAATTTTAATTTGTCCTTGAATTAAATTTTAGAATTAAAGTTTGAATTTAGTCTCACCAGCTACTTGAAAAATAATTAATTAATTCATCTTGAGTTAATTAGTTGGAGAAATTCAAGTTAGAAGTCTTTATGAAGTCATGCAACATTTGTCCCTTAAATTAAGGAGATTATCCCTTAATTAAGGAGATAATGTTGAGTTGTAATTAGTTAGCTCAGTTTACTGAGTTAATTCTAGTTAAATTAGTTTCAAACTGTTTGAGGAACTAATTGTGAGTTCAGTCAGTTAATGCATGCATGCATCCAACTAGTGTACTCCAGATAACTGAAGATTCTCACATCAGTAACTCATGCATGTCTATTATGAGAAAGACCCAGTTGAGATTAAAGACAAGGACAATGTACTATCAATTGCATGTTTTCTCCTGTAAAGGAAATTCATGCATGCAGAAGGATAAATGCACAGGAGGATTGTGCAATTTTATAGGGTGTGAGATTAGTGTGAGAGATCAGTGTTACTCTTGGTAACAGGAGGATCACCCAAGAGAAACTACACAAGGAAATAGGAGGCTTGGAGGGCAGAGGAGAAGGTTTGTGAGAAGCCTTGCTTTCCTGTGAGCATCTAGAGGATTGTACTGAGATCTGGATAGCTATGATAGCTAAGGCTTTGTGTAATCTTGATGCATTTCCACCTTATATGATAATACAGATAGTTGGGTTTTTAGCTGAGGCTTTACCCTGAGTATTCTTCTATGTTTCATGTGCATTGATTCTTCTTTTGGTTATATGTATTCTGCTTGATCTTGCTCAAATCTTTTAAGCTTCCTTTAATTGATTATAGAAGTAGATTAAAGTATTTTGCTTTAGTTATATTGCATTATTAGATTAATCTACAGTCATAATTTCTACACGAAGAGTCAAGTCCGATGCATGAAGGTTATGTCATGCAGATGGGAAAATAAGTGAGCCCCTTAAAAGCATGTAATAATATGTGGCTTGAAAGGGACACATGAGCATAATGACATCACAAGATAATATGTGAAATAGTTCACAAGTTAACAATGATGAATTAATACAACAACATTGCATTCAACAAGATTTGTACCAATGCAAACAAAATATTTCATAAGCATAAGCGTAAATTAAATAACATACATTGCAAACATAACAAGAATAGTCCTACTATATTTACAACATATGCATGAAAACTTGTCGACTTTGAGCTTTTATTAAGTGAAAGTTCCAATCATACATACACCATTGACGAACCATTAGCCCCAATAGTCGAACATGAAGTCAACATCACGTGCTCCTCCAATGAAATATACTTCCTCTATGCTACAGAGAAGCCAAGGCTCTCACAAAATTCCCAAGCTCCTGACTCTAAGCCTAAGCCTAGCCAAAAGCTTGGCTCCCAAAATCCCCTTACATGAGTTATGAGGTTCTATTTATAAAAATAGGGGGTGACTCTTCAACTCCCATTTGTGACTGTTGGACTACCTTCATAACTCTTCAACTTCTTTACAAAGTAACTCATTACATTACATCATGACACTTCACATTCCAATATTGAAACTTGGAATTCCCCTTACAAATTAATTACAAGAAAATATTACAATTTACACTCGTACCCATATAAGAAAAAATAGGGTAGATCCAACTACACAACCTAACAAGACAGAACACTATCATGCTTGATTTTGGGAGAACTCAAGATCAACAACTTCCATTTGATGTTTCTCGGTCATGTATCGGTTCCAATCTTGGTATTGTGCAATGACATCCCCAAAATATGTGATGGTTTTTGGATGGAAGAAGACTCTATCCTCCATGGCATCAGGGTACAATGATTTGGAATAGTTTCAACTTCCTTCTGGACCATGAGCAACATTGTCTGCACTTAGACAGGGCCACCATTGTAGTTTTGCATGTTCAGTTTATTCACATCCAAATATTCCTTAGTGGAAATCTATCTTAGTTTCTCCAATTATTCCTCTATCTCCCTCTTGACCTGGTTCTTAATTTTGGCTTTAGTGAGTGAGACAATTGATGGGATCATGTGGGTCTTTACCAACAAATCCAGACTATTGTATAACCCTGTATACGAGGCCTGAATGTTACCAATGAACAAGGTGAGTTGATTTCTATTATGGATCAACATCCACACTCTTTCTTTCTCCATCTTTGCCCGTGTCTTCATTTTCTTACCCAAGTCAAGTGATGCCCCTTTGTATCACATTGTCCATTCACTCACGACAACAATTGAAACTTGCACATTTTTGAGAGTTTTTACAAATGGTTAAGCAAGTAAGCTAAATGGAAATCAAGGGAATAAAGACCATGCTTGAAGACCTTTGCTCTAAACCCTTCCTCCTCTCTTGATGTTTTAGTAGTTATCTTCCAAAAAAACTCCCATATATCTTGATATGAGAAGAAATAGTGAGAAGAGGGGGCCAGGTGACTTAAATAAGGGCCTATCTAGGCACATCATATGGAGTGGAGATATGAGAAAACATGGAATCTAGATTGATATCTAGTAGGAGGGGGAAGTTGTGGGGAAGAAGGTGTGCCAAAAGTTTCTATGGGTATGGAGAAAGGAAACATGCAATTCATGTTTCCTCTAGGAGATGAAGATGAATTTCTTATGGTGGAGGAGGAATTAGTAGGAATCTTTGAGGCATATTAGCAGAGGATATGTCTAAGGTGGCGATGGAGAGCTTTTTTTGTATATGTCATAACATACAATCATGAGGAATGAGCTAGGTTTTGGATAAAGAGAGGTGGATTGGATGATGTGGGGTAGGATTTAAGGGTTTCTTCTCAAGTGGTAGAGAAAATAGAATTGATCTTTAGTAGAGGTAGAGATGATAGATGAAAATATGGGTTCAGGAGGGAGAAACTAGTGAATATTCACTAAAATGTGTCTTGTTCTCCCTTTTCATAAAAAATAGTGGTTAGAGGTGCGCTTGGATGAGGTGGAGTCAAGGGGTGGTGGGGAAGGTCGATAAAACTGAAGTGAGAAGGAAATGAGGGTGCAATTGGCTAAGGGGATGGGAGTTATAGAGAATTGATGCACCCAAGGAAGTAGATATAGTATAACCATGATATATCCTAGTAAACTATCTCCCCTATCATGTGGAAATCATATGAAATGATTAGATCATAAGAAACATAGGAGGCCATTTTGTATAAATAACTCATGATATTCCCCCGGTTGTAAAAGATGCCTGCGAGATTTTGTAATGGGCCTCAAAGCATCATTTGACAATATTTGAAGTATTATTGTCTTGGGATTTATCTCATGAGTATAAAATTCATGAATGGAATTATTGTGGAGAGGGATATACAGGGCTCTAGTGTAGGTGTTGAATTCACTAGGAGGATGACCCTGTCCAATCATTGAATAATGAGTGATGTTGATATATAAGTTTTTGTAGGTGTCTCCACTAAAATGAATGATAAATAATGATGATTTTAGTAGGAAGTAGCAAATGAAAATGTAGATGTATTTGGATAGAGGGAAGAAATTGATCTAAATTTTGACCCAATCTATAAGGGTTTTCTCAACGTCTTGTACTTGGAGACTCCTAGTAAGTAAAATAATACTAATGGGTGATTTTGGCCATATAAAACCTTAAAGGGGGTCATGAAATCAGCACCATGATAAGTTTTATTATAACAACATTCTAGTAGCAGTAACCTCTAAACCCATTGGGATTGTCATTAAAAGGTACAACACAAAATATTCTTCCAAAAACTCATTGATAGCTTCAATTTGACCATTAGTTTGGAGGTGATAAATGGTGCTAAGATGTAACTAAGAGCTCTAGAGCCTCAATAATTATTTCCAATAGTTTCTAGTGAAAGAGGGATCATAAGCCATAACAATAGATTGTGACATACCATGTAGTTTATAGATGTTATCCAAGAATACTTGGGTGAGTATGGAAGCTTTAGAGGGGCATTGCATGGAAAATAACAACTATTATGGAAAAGAAATAAACCACAACTATGATCATATATTTATTTCCATATTTGGGTAACTCCGCAATGAATTCCATAGAAATGTTTATTCATATTATAGGTAGAATAAGTAATTTTTGGATTTCACCTATAGTCTACAAATCCTCAGCCCCCCATGTTTGCAAATGTCACATTTGGCCACAAAGGTGAAAATTCTCTTCTTCATGCCTTCCAAAAACAATGAATGTTTGATTCATTCATATGTTTGATGAAATTCTAAATGACCTATTGTTGGCTATGCATGAAGTTCAAATAACATGCATGATTCAAATGTGGATTATTTGATTAGATATGGATTCCCTTTATAGAAACTTTCATCATTGTACCAAGTGTATCCTTGAGATGCATGGAGGTCCTATTGAAGTTATTGGATTAGGTTAGAAATTTAAGGATCTATGAAATGTCCCTTGCAAACTTGATTCATCCAATTGATAAAAATGGAGAGATAAAAGAGGGAATCCTCCGCTTCACACTATCTAGGGAGAGAATCAACAACCACATTATCCTTATCATTATTTTAAATAATATCATTATTATATCCTAACACTTTGGTAACCCATTTTTATTACTCCAAGGATAAAATACTTTGCACCATAAAGTATTTGAGGTTTTAATGATCATAATTAATATGGAAATGTTTCCCAAGAAAATATGGATTCCATATATCCATGGCATGTAATATAGCTAACATTTCTTTTTCAAAAGTGTCTTTTTCCAAGTGTTGCTAGAAATTTGTTTGTTAGTAAAGGCCAATAGTATTCCTTATTGCATGAGGACTATTCCAATGCTTTTCCATGAGGCAAAAAATTCCCAAAAAAAATTCCTAGTGAACTCTATCAAATAAATTATGAGGTTGCACACACATCATTCTTCAAATCCTAGAAGGCTTGATTTGTATCTTGATTCCAATTGAAAGCATTTTTCTTAAGCATGGAAATAAGGGGACTAGAAATTTTTGCATAGCTCTTGATGAACTTTTTGTATTACCTTATTAGTACTACTACAAGGAAAACTTATAAATTTTTAAGAGTATTTGAATGTGAACTATCCTTCATTGCTTCAGTTTTCTTTGGATCCAATCAGACACCATCATAAATAACAATGTGACCTAGATATTCAACTCTAGAGGCACCAAAGGCACATTTGGACCTTTTGAGAAAGAGTTGACGGTGAGAAATTAGTTGTAAGACCTGAGCCACATGGGTGAATTGGGCCTGTTGTGTTTTACTATAGATTAGGATGTCATAAAAAATGACAAAGATAAAATGGTGGGGAAAGGGTTGAAATATGTGGTTCATTATATAGTGGAAGGTGAATAACACATTGCAAAGAAAAAAGGAATCACCAATAACTCATAATGGCCTTCATGACTGTGAAAGGTAGTTTTATGGATATTAGCAACCTTCAAACAAGTTTGGTGATAGTTCTAAAGAAGATCAAGTTTGGTAAATAATTGAGCACCTTTAAGCTCATCCAAAATATCGTTAATGAATAGGATGGGAAACTTATCCATGACGATCATTTTGTTGAGAGCATGAAAATTAGGGCACATGCACCAAGCTCCTTATTTTATAAGTATGATGACAATTGGAGACAAATAAGAACTAGTACTAGGGTGGATGACACCAGTAGCTAGCAATTATTGAATGATATTTTCAGTTTCATTCTATTGAGTAAAGGAGTGGTGATAAAGGCATACATTCAATGGGAGTCTACCTGGGATGAGAGGAATAAAGTGATATTGTGCACCATAACAGGGTAGGAGGTCATGGGGACTTTCAAATATTGACAGGTGTTTGTTCATGAATAAATGAATGCCATGATGGATGTGTTGGGAAAGGGTCTCAAAGAATTGAATGGCATAGAACAAGGAAAGAATACTAGTGTCCTTTTTAAAGGATTTTTCGCATGAAATGTTGGTTGATTATCTCTAGAGGACCGACTATGATTCCTTGGAAAATGTAGCAATTCCCACCCTATGGGAAATTCATGCATAACTCCTTGATATCCATGGTGATATGAGCTAGTTTTCTTAACCATTTAACAACCAAAACAATGTCCTAACAAACTGTTGGATGAGGTTGGTTTAACCGAATAGTCTGATGGAAAAGGGCTAATTGGCCTAGTCAACTAGCCCCAGTAAAGTCAACAGTCTATAATGTGATGTAAGGTTAACTAATGACAAGCAACACGATTAGTCAGATAGTTAGACCTGCATAATTATCTCATTAGTCTATATATATTTGTCTGCATAACAATGTAACAAGATAATTCAATACATAATAAAGAATGTATTTGCGCATCTTGGATATCTATCCATTACTGTGTTTCTCTTACCTTTATATGCTTAATGTGTAATTGCTTGAAGTCTTTATATTAATAATAATGTATGCTTTGTTGGAAATAATACTGAGAGGGGGGGTGAATCAGTATTATCAGGTCAAATATTCCTTTTCTAAAACCAAATTGTATACACTACTTCAGTTAATTAAACCCGTGTATATACGCAACTATTCAGAAGGAAACCCGCGTATACAAAGCAATCTTTTAATTTACTTTAACTTTCTGATGATGATTGTTAATCTGAGATGCAGAATCAAATAGCCAGTAACCAGAGACAGTAAAACAGAGCAGAAAGACAATCACACACAAGAACACAAGATATAAGGTGGAAACCCAATGTGGGTGAAAACCACCTGCGGCAATTCGTCTCTATCTTTCTTTAATTAGAAACTGTTTACAATGTACTGGTGCAGTCCTTTACCAGTACGCAGGTTGAAACCTGCAGAGAGCTACAACTCTCTCTTGTTTTCCAACTTCTCTTGGAAGGGAGCTACAACCCCCTTTAGCTCTTGCACTAGCCAAGATACTAGTACGTAGGTGCTGGCCGAGAGAAGGCTACAACATTCTCTTTCTTCCAGGGACCACGTTTCATAAATTTTTAGACTGGATCCATGAACATCAATCAATCATTAAGAATTTCTCCATCAACCAATCACCTTTCACCAAATAGATCTGAAACAAGTCGATATTTCTCTGACAGCTGTACCCAAAACACAATACCAGTAACCACACACTAAAACAGAACCCAGAGCACAGCAGCAATGAATAGAAGCAGCAAGATCATAGTTTAAAACATATACGCTACTTTATCATCTGGAAGCATGCGTGCATACGCTTGTGCGTATGAAGAAACCTGCGTATACGTGTTATTACTTCACTGAACCTGCGTGTATACGCACCTTCGCTACACTGAACCTGCGTACAGATCCATGAATAGATCTTATCCTTATTTTGCGCTAAGGTTCCTCCTTCATTCAGATCCAGATCTGCATCACAACCCAATTACCAATATACCAGCTCTAGCACTTTATCGGATATTCAATAATAATGCAAATGATCCTTTGCCACATGATCTCCTTCCTCTTTTATAGTCTTAGGCCTTCCCCAATACCATGGTCCAAAACCATAACATTTCAATACCATGAACCCAAAACTAGGGATCTACACATCTGAGGAGATGCCATGGTCCAAAACATAGGTTGAAATCCCAAGAACTAACTACCATGGACTAAAAGTATGATCCCCAACATATACGTGCTTTTTCAACGTATAACCCGCGTGTATACACGTCTTTTTTTAGATGAACCTACGTATATGTCTTTTTCTTCTCTCTGAGTGCCTGAACTGAGATCTGTTACTAAAGAGAGTTGCCATCAAGGACAACACCTGTGCCATAGCTCCAAACCTGTGCCATAATGCCAACAATCTCCCCCTTTGGACTTGATGGCAACACCAAGATCTCTCCCCCTTTTTCATCAAGGACAAAGGGTTGTGCTCCCCCTGAGTACATGCTGAAATCTCTGTTCTGCTGAGCTGACCATGCTCCCCCTGACTAAAGGCGAGATCTGCAAAAAAAAAAAAATTCAAGAAGAACCAAGACTTATACATCATACAAGACCTTCCTATCACCAAAAGACTCATTAGATACATCCATCACCCAACCAAGTGGGGATCATTTACCCAACCAAGTGGGAATACATCAGAAATTTACATACATTACATTTTCATCCCAAGCATAGTGGGGAAACCAATATAGGCCATTACATGACCTTGACACCATATAAGAAAGAGATACATGATATAGAGACGAAATATATGACTTATGAAAGTCACCAACAACTGATAGCAGCAACAACTGTCAATCACAACAACAACTATGAATCTGAAACAAAAGCATCTAAGATAATGCCAACAATGCATTATTCAAAAATTATCTGCTCCCCCTGAACCTGTGCCGGATGGTCTCTGTCAGACCCATATCAGAATATTTTCAATCAGAGTTTTCTCCTTCTGATATCCATCAAGCCTCCATATACGTGACTTTCTCGCACAAATTGACGTATGTACGCGGATCCTCCTCATCCAACATGCGTACACCATTTTTCTCTGAAACAGACAAGATTTAACAGCAAGATGATACATCAACTACCCCCAGCTTCTATCTGAGATATTCAAAAGTTTCCTTGGGCAGTGGTTTGGTGAGAATATCAGCTACTTGTTCCTTAGAAAGAACATACTCCAATTTAATCTTTTGTTCCAACACTTGTTCCCGGAGAAAGTGGTACTTGATCGGTATGTGCTTGGTCTTTGAATGCATCACTAGATTCTTTGAAATGCTGATTGCACTTGTATTATCACATAAGATGGAGATAGGTGGTGTACAAGTGATTTGAAAATCCTGCAAAGTCTGCATCATCCATAGAATTTGGGTGCAACAAGATGCAACAGCCACATATTCTGCTTCAGCTGTAGATAAGGCAATCGAACTCTGTTTCTTGCCGAACCAAGATACTAATCTGGAACCCATAAAGAATGCACCACCACTTGTGCTCTTCCTGTCATCCATGCTTCCAGCCCAATCTACATCTATATAAGCATGAACTGTGAGATCTGTATCTCTAGGATACCATAAGCCATAGTTTTGAGTTCCTTGAAGATATTTGAAAATTCTCTTCACTGCCTGAAGATGAGTTTCCTTTGGATTTGCCTGAAATCTTCCAACTATTCCTACTGCATGCATGATATCTGGTCGGGTGCCTGTCAAATAAAGTAGACTTCCAAGCATAGATCTATAGGTTGGTTGATGTACTGTTGTTGATTCATCATTTGCACTATGACTGCATCCTGTAACCATGGGGGTACATACTGGTTTTGCATCTTCCATGCCATATTTCTTCAATATCTGCTTAAGATACTTGGTTTGAGACAAGAATATCCCGCCTTCATTTTGTTGGATTTGTAATCCAAGAAAGTATGTCAGTTATCCAAGCAAAGACATTTCGAATTCTTTCTGCATTATCAAGGCAAAGCTTCGACTCATAGCTTCTTCATTCCTGCCAAAGATAATGTCATCTACATACACAACAAGTATTTGCAATTTGTCATTTTCAAGTTTTAAATAGAGATTGCTATCTGCTGATCCTTTTGAAAAACCTTGTTGATGAAGATATTTGTCCAATCTGTAGTACCAAGCCCTTGGAGCTTGTTTAAGAACATAGAGAGCCTTTTTCAGTCTGCATACAAGATTTGGATCATTCCCAAGGATGAAACCATCTAGTTTCTCAATGTACACTTCTTATTCTAAGTCTCCATTCAGAAAGGCAGATTTCATGTCCATTTGAAAAACTTTGAAATTCTGAAAGCTTGAGAGAGCAAGAAACATTCAGATGGCCTCAAGTCTAGCAACAGGAGCAAAGGTTTCTTCAAAGTCTATCCCTTCTTGTTGAGCATACCCTTTGCAAACAAGTCTGGCCTTGTTTCTAATAACATCCCCATTTTCATTCAACTTGTTCTTGAAGATCCATTTTGTCCCTATGACATTCTTATCTTTTGGTCTAGGAACCAACTCCCAAGTGTTGTTCTTTTCAATCTGCTCAAGTTCTTCATCCATTGCCTTGACCCAGCATTCATCTTTGCATGCCTCTTTTACATTTTGTGGCTCAGTGGAGGAGAGCAAAGCCAAGTAGCTTGAGGCTTCTGCAATTGTTCTTCTAGTTTGTACACCTGCTTCCTTCTGCCCCAAAATCTGAGATTCAGGATGATTCTTCTGAACATACCTAGATGGAGCCTTTTCTTCTACCCTTATCTGTTCTTCTGGCTCCTCATGGGTTTCTTCTTCATAGGTTTCTTCTTCACCGTCAGACTGATTTTGAGGGTAGTCTTCATCCTCTTTAATATCTTCATGATTTACTTGTCTAGGGATGTATCCTTTTTCATCGACCACAACACCAATGCTGTCAACAATTCTTCCAAGTCTTTTGTTATAACACTTATATTCTTTGCTGTAGGGAGAATATCCAAGGAGAATTCCTTCATCTGCTCTAGGTTCAAGTTTGTCAAGATGTTCATCAGTATTCTTGATATAACATTTGCTCCCAAAAATTTTGAAATGTTTTACCGAAGGAGTCTCACCATACCAGAGCTCATGCGGAGTTTGAGTGTTGTTTACTCGGACATTTGTTTTTTTGAGAATAACAACCGCAACATATGTTGCTTCACCCCAGAAGGTTGCGGGAGTTCCAAACTCATCAAGCATAGCACGAGCCATTTGTTGGATTGTTCTATTCATCCTTTCCACCACTCCATTTTGCTGAGGAGTCCTAGCTGTAGAGAATTCCCTTCTTATTCCATGCTCTTCACAGAAGTCGAAAAATTCATTTGATGTAAACTCCCCATCTCTGTCGGACCTGAGGCACTTAATTTTGTAATCTGATTCATTTTCAACCAAGGCTTTGAAGGATTGGAAATTTTCAAATGCTTCGTCCTTGTGCTTCATAAGTCCTAACCAAACCATCCTGGAGAAGTCATCGATGAATAATATAAGGTATTCTTCCCCTCGAGGTTACCTTTTCCTGAATGGACCACATACATCTGTATGAACTAGCTCAAGAGGCCTGCTGGCTGATCCTTCCTTCTCAGGAAAGTTAGTTCTGGTTTGCTTCCCAAACTAACATGATTTTCATATGGTGTTGTCTGGAATTTTGATGTCTGGAAGACCACGAACTGCCTGATACTTGCATGCTTTTCTTATTTGTGAAAAGCTTAGATGCCCCAACCTCCGATGCCATAACCAGTGTTCATCATTCTTGCTCAAATAGCATTGTTGTTCTCCTTCTTCAAATATGTATAGATTATTTGGAGTTCTTTTGCCTTTGATAATTGTTTCTCCTATATCAAGATCATGAACACTACACCCATCTGATCGAAATATCACCTCGGTTCCATTATCGCACATCTGACTGACACTCAATAGATTATGCTTCAAGCCATCAACATATAAAACATTTCCAGCTTTGACATCCTCTTTCAATTGAGTAATGCCTTTTCCTTTTATGGATGTCGGAGTATCATTTCCAAAAGAAACTTTCGTTCCCTTTTCTAAAGCAGTATATGATTCAAGTTTTTCTTTATCACCTGTCATGTGCTTCGAGCATCTGTTGTCGATGTACCATTGATTTTCCTGTCCTTCCGCATATAAAGCTATCACACATCTTTCTGGTTGCAGTACCTTCATTCTCCATGTTTTGGCACATAAGATTTGTTCCTTCTGAGTTGTCTTCCAAAATCTGCTCCTGCATTCAGAATCTTCATGACCAAAATTATTACAAATAGAACATTCAATATCACTTTCAAGGGCGGAGAAGTTGTTATAGGTCCTCTTTGTGATTGCAGGCATACTTCTTTGTTTTTGAGCTTCTCTAGTCATGATTGTCTTATATGCAACACATTGAGCTACTTTGTGACCAAAGTTATGGCAAGAGAAACATTGGCCATTGAAGAAATTTCTGCAACTATCATCCAACCGATTGTAGTTTCTACTGCCATCCATTCTTGAAGAAAATTGAGAATATTTTACCTGTGGCTGGTTGTAGCTTATGTTTGTCCTTAAGGTAGCATGCCCCCGATTTTCTTGATAGTCTTTGTTCGTCCTTGAGGAATATTGTCCCTGATTTACCTGATGATTTCTGTTAGGCCTTTGCTCACTCCTTCTTGCTACATCAAGATAACTTTTAGAGGTGGAAGCTGGAGATGCTTCTCCATTATACCCCAGATCTGTCTTGATTAGAGGGGAACGCTGCGCACTGATAATCTCATCCAGAGTTTCAGATCCTTTAACAAATTTAAGATTAAGGGCCTTTGTTTTCTCAATTTATTTTCTAAGGCCAACAATTTCACATTCTAACTTCTCAAGAGATTTTTCTTTTTCATCAAGTTGAGTTTGCGGAGTATCAATGATCATATTCCTTTCCTCTAAACATATTTTGGGTCTAGAAATTTCTTCATAAAAGCCATCCATATCTATAGCATCCATGCAATCCTCATCTTCAAAAGCCATTAAAAGTTTATAGTGATTACCTCATTCATCTTCATCGCTATTTGATAGTCCTTCACTATCTTCATGAGTGTAATAGCTTTTCTTATTTGCATTGTGTTTCTTGTACCTTGTAACAGGTTCCTTCCCCTTTTCAATCTTATCCTTGTGAGGACATTTGGCAGCATAGTGACCTACTCTTCCACAAGCAAAGCATTTGAATGGAAACTTACCTCGGAATCGTCCAGTGCCCCGTTGAAGATTTTTGACAAAATTTGACTCTTCTTCTTCTTCTGATATTCGTCCACTCATAGTAGCCTCCTTTTCCAGATGCTTTGAGGGCAGCTTCTCTCCTATCTGATGGTCCTCCTTTCCTCATATCATAAGTAGTTAGAATTCCATGCAGCTGTGACATTTTAAGATTTTGAAGATTCTCCTTTTCTTCTATTGCAGAGACTTTAGATTCAAATCTAGGGGACAAAGTTCTTAGAACTTTTTCAACTACAACAACTTCCTTTACTTCTTCACCCAAAATTTTCATACAATTAACAATCTCATCTACACGAAGAAAATAGTTAGCCACACTTTCATCATTGTACATTATGAGATTTTCATACTGAAT
>APFE030387942.1:0-28823 GCA_000404065.3 Pinus taeda
GTCAATTTGAGCCATTCATTAGGCGGATGATCTGACGGTAGAACTTATGTTTAGTTTAGGGTTTTTTGCCCTAGAAGGCAACCCCTCTCTTTGTATGAGGGCATTGTATTTGAGGCAGATATAGATGTGTATTTTGTGTGAGCGAGTAATAGAGAGGTGAGACTGTGAGAGAAAACAGAGGATATTACAGCGGCTTTGCTGTAGGTTGTGTCTCTTCATTTTGCTGGATAATAGAAAGGAAGGACTGGCTGTTCGAGGTGGACGTAGCCCAAACTGGGTGAACCACGTATATCTGTGTCTCTCTGTTTTGTGCATTTTCTGTGTTTATAGTTCTGCAATATTTTACGTGTTCCATTGCTCTGTAATATATAATTTTCTAACAAATCCAATTCTAGCTAATCAACCAAATTGTACTCAAAACTCATTAACCCTACTAGCTTATCAACAATAAAAAATCTTGGTGCTGAGCACTTAATCTAGATACTCTATTGTACTCTCAACTAAGCTGCATACAAGTCCCTAATCGATCATGACTGCAAGCAAAAATTCAACCACTAACTCTACTCAAACATGGCAATCAAACGAAACAATTACGAGAAATTGTACTCAAAACTACCCAACAATCACATTAGTCAAAATGTAAACAACCTTATTTGAAATCTTAACAAACCAATACTCTTCTTTTAAAATCCAATCATGCATCTAAGCTATGGAAAATATAATCAAGCATTCAAATGAAACAAGGGAATCAAGCAATCCAAACGAACCAAAGGAAATTGCTTTGAAAACTAACACTAGATCACTCTTTTGCACTCTAAAGTTAATCCACGCAGTCTACTTAACAACCGAGAAATCCATTTGACAAATGAAACTAACTAAAGCTATACTAAATCATTCAAATGAATTACTCTAAAAGCAATGCTTCTGTTGTATACACATTCATGCAAGTAACCTAACATAAATCCAATCGACTTAAACTAAACCAAGCTCACACCAATCACATTATTCAAATAATCAACTTGAAACAAATACTTCCTATTTTGCACACATCTGCAAAAACAATCAAGAAGAGAGTCAATCAATTCAATTACTAGAGGAAACAAGAGAAGTGATTTTGAAATTGACTAATCACAATCCAAATTCAACTTTGAATACATTATCCAATTTAGGCATTTGAAAATAACTTTTGTGTTGTCAATGGATAATGTATCTCCTCACAAGCATTAGATAATAATGTAATTCAACAAACTTCATATGCATCTATGAAAATCACAGTCCAATACAATGTGTAGTGTCCATGAACATAGTAGTTCTTTTCCTTGAAAGAAAAAGCGATGGTCACATTAGAGATTTAGATTTGGATCACTGAAGTAAAGGGGTTTAAAATAATTATATCATCAGCATAATACAATCGATCAAAACTAAGAAAAATCTCCACACATCAATTAAACTAATAATGAATCACAGATAATTGAAGAGTGACTATATCTATCACATAGATATACTGCTACACAATATTACAGTGCTAAACCCAGATGAGTGGGACCGGCCACACATGAGGAGCTGATTAACTTACAGAAAGTGAGAGACTTCAATCACAATTAGCTCGTCATCCACAGAAAACCATCTAAAAATTTAACTTGACCTTAATTCATAACCATTGTAAACATCTTTGATTCAAAAATAAGTTGAATGATACACAGTAACAATTTAACTTCTGTTCACTAGCTTCTAAGTATTGGATAGAAACCTTTTATAGGTGTTAACTAAGTTAAAACAAACTGAACCATGGATAGTAAATCCTAACAACCTAGCTAATTCATTCTTTCAAATATGATGGCTCGAACAACTCTTGGAATTCAGCATAAAAACCTTCAACCAATCCCAATCTTGGTGTCTGCTCCATTCAGAGAGGATAATGAGGATCTTTGTCGTGGCTGGAGTCAAACACATTCAAACATGGTGGGAGGTAGCTCACCATCTAGAAGTATACGACCTCTTATCCCCTGTATTGTTAGGTACAAGACCCAAAATGGCTCTTGAGTACGAAAGTGGAGGAACTATGGTTCACTGCCTACATTCTTCTATTGTCACCCTGCACACCTGCTATAATGTCTACACTTTGACCATAGTGATTATTTAGTTTATGGATAGCTACTCATATCAACTTAAATTCACTAATAAACAAAAAAATGTTACCATGAAAGACTTTAGCTCATAGTAAGATTAGGACAATGTTTAGGGAAATAAGATCAGCAAATGAGTAGGTTTAGGAGTGCCAAAAATGTCAAAATAGAGATGGAAAATAGTAGTGGTGGGAATAAAACGGGAGATCAACATCCTCCTACGCTGATTCTGATGCATTTCCTCATGCATCCAGCAAAAAAAAATTGTGTTTAACCAAAAAGAGATTGTGGTCAAAGACCAGCAGTCTTGATCAGTACCTTGATCCCCTATTTGATTGGTGGTGAGAATTTTTGAAATTGAAGAGCTAACCCTTTTGCATTTAATATTTTAGCAGGCTTATTCCTTTCCTCTTTCCACCACAGTAGTTGCTTGTTTTTTTCTAGTCAAGGCATTGTTATGAGCATATAACTTCATGTTGGAGTCCCTCACTTATTGGTTCATATCCCTAACGAAATGGAATAAAAATTTATATTTGTTGGCCTCTTCTCTGAGCTTGGTGATCATTTTTTGTAACTTGACAAGTCAGATCTTTAATTTTTCTTCGGCATCATATGTAGGAGCTTTGATTGGTGTCGTTGATTACTGCAAGGTACTACCTCTGGGCGACTTTCCTTTGTGTTCTCTTGGGGAAGAATGATGCGAACCGGCCTTTGTGATGCTCCTACTTGTTGAAGGTTGGGCAGGAGACAAAGTCTCCATATCTCGTGCAATATCCACAGGGATATTCACCTTGGCCGTGGTAATGGGCTCTCCCTCGAGGGATATTTCAAATTGTTGGACATCAACATCATGGGAGGATGAGATATAGAGACATTTTGAGCCGGTGCCTTCAACCTTGGACTGTGGGGCCTGATCCATGCTCTGAGTCCGATGGCGGCCTTGAGTAGAGGTCTCAGCTGGAGAAGCCAGGGGAGTGCTAAAGGGAAACAGGGTCGCCGGCATTTGGACTTTAGTGTGGCACTTTCGAGATTCAGGGAAGGCTCTTCCAGGGATTCGAATGCATCACTTTTTGTAATGGGGCTCAACTTAGGTTGGTTTGGCTTGTCCTGATCTCGTTTTCTTTTCCTTCTTGATCCCACTTGGGCTTCCACGGAACCGCTTTTTCACCATCCTTCAAACTTTCATCAACTATCTGGGGGATTTCGGAAACAGGAATAGGAGAGTGGGTAGGTGTAGATTCAGATTTGGACTGGGGTGTGGCATCATTTAATTTCAGGGAGCGGCCTACTGCTCATTGCTAACCCTTAGTTTGGGTTTCCTGCCTAGGGAATTCCTCAATTAGGAAATCCTCCCATGACTATTCCCTCTTCTTGAGCTCAACGACCAATAAGATTTTAATTAAGCTATGGTGGTATAATGTGGTCTCGAGTTTCCCGCCATGCTATTGCATGCTTCTAGCCATCTTGTGCAAAATTAATTTCAGAAAATGAGGAATGTTCAACAGTCTATCCTTAGTAAAACTGATCATTAGCCGAATATGGTAAAGGAATACAACAACAAACCTCCCCACACAGGTCACAAAGCGTTGCAACATCATAAGTAATGGGTGCCATCATTACTCGATGTAGTTATGTAGCACCCCTTTTGCCTAATTGATCGACCTATAGGCCGACTTCAAAAACAAGTTGCAATTTGGAATTTCTAGTTGTCCACCTTTGAAGAATTGTTCGACCACAGCTGATAGCCCAATGGCCCTATTCACAGATTCTTCTGTGACTATGAAATTTAAGTTTCGTACTTAGGCGTGCTTGCCATCGAAACTTCGCATGAATGATATAGAAACTTGGTCATTATAACCTTCAAACCTTTGCAGAAAGGTCATCCCCTTTTCCTCCAAAATACCACTGATTGTTGATACTTTGTGTTGCGCGTGAACTGGTCGAAGGTAGGTTTGTGTTGATCAGCCCTCATGGTGCCTGCATTCAGCTGCAATTCTCTTTCTCCCAATTCTTTTTTGCACCTTTATACTCTCACAGATTCTTTAACCACGGTTGCAGAGACCCCTTGTATTAATTTTGGATGAATGATCACCATTATGATGGATTGGAAATGTGAGATAAATTACCATTATGATGATCATCCCATCCACAACTGGTTTAGAGTGTGAATGCTTGATTGTAGTGTGGAAGCATATGAGGGAGTGTGTGAGTATAACGACTGAGAGGTGGTGCATCCTCCTCATGATTACTGAGAGGCACCATGAAATGATGGCCAAGCGCAGGCAGGGTAGACATCATCACACAACAACTATGAATCATGAGTGGGTGGCAGCTGTGGTTCGTGTCTCATCAACGTGCTGGAGGGTAATCACTATGGAATTGGGAATAGACAAGTGAGGAAGCATGGTATATGGTTATGGGAAAACTTTAGGAGAGGTTCAGAGGCACACTTCCATGATATACATTTTAACCACTTACTAGTTAAGTTCAAGCAAAATACGAGCGTGTACCTAAACCAATTGAGTGATTTTGTGTTGATTGTTTGATTGGATGTGCTTACCAGAACTTGAATATAGGTAATGTTGGCTATAATTGTGTGATGTGATCTATATTATGAAAGTGGAACTCAACTGACATGTTTGTAACCTCGACAAGTTGAGTACTGATCCTATGGATCTGTACTTACACAGATTGATTTTATAACCACAATCATCCTTGACTGCTGGTGAAGATGAGTCCTGACTCAGGAAACATGTTGAAATATATATAAAGATGATCTCTTCATGATTCAGAAGGGCTTCTTCACATGCACAGTGATAGAAAATGTGTAATGATAGGACACAAATTTGGACATAATTTTAGGACCCTCATATGTAATAACAAGTTGCATTTTAGATAGAGTATAGAGCATAGGATGTTTGATTCATAATTTTAGGATCCTCATATGTAATAAAAAATTGAATTTAGACAGAGTATAGGGCATAGGTTGTTTAAATCATAATTTTAGGATCCTCATATGTAATAACAAATTGAATTTAGATAGAGTATAGGGCATAGCCTGTTTGAATATAATTTTAGGACCCTCAAACTTAATGCCATATATCATGCTACCAATTGTCTTTCGAAAATAAGTTGCTTATCAATCCATGGATTTTAACTAGGCCTGGAATGATGACTACCTGGGGAATTTCTTCTTTAGGGAGCTGGAAATCTCCAGAAAGAGAGCTCCAAGGGGGCTTCTTTTTTGTAGTTATTCCTTTTGGCTTGCAAAAGAATAATTGAATGCCCAATGGATCCCTAAACTACCATTACTTTATTGTTTTAACGAGGCTAAAGTAATTGGTGCTTGAGGCATTCATGTTTAGAGAGTCTTAATTTCCCATAGTAGACTCCAGGGGGTTTCCTTTTTGTAAACATTTCCTTGAGCTAAAAAAAGAACAATTCTATACTCAAGGAATCCCTAGACTAATACTGGCCCATATTATTTGCGAGTGTGGATTAGTCAATGCTCGGGAGCTTCATGTTTAAAGAGTATGAAGGCTTCCAGCGAAGGCTCCACAGATTCCTTTTCCATAAGTAATCCACCAGACCTGGATAAAGGAATAAACTTGATCCTGGTGGATTCCTCCTTTATTCTACTTGGGCTACGGGGAGGACCACCTGCAGATATGAAAAGTGATAGCCCACTGGTTTATATATATATATATATATATATATATATATATATATATATACATACATACATACATACATACATACATACATACATACATACACACATACATATATATACATATATATACATATATATACATATATATATATATATATATATATATATATATTATATATATATATATATATATACATACATACATACATACATATATACATATATATATATATATATATATCTATTAATCAGCTGAACAAGCAAGGGGCTGGTCATTCGCATGATTAAGCTACAAACCTGGATCCCTTCGAACTTCTTGAAAAAACTAATCACGTGAAAGTTGTTTATGATAAACTTTAAGCCGATGACCATTTACTACAAAAGAAGTCTTATCATCATCGATAGTACAAATATAAATTGAACCGTTATCAAAAACTTCAGTTACCTCATATGGTCCTAACCATATGGTGGAGAATTTACCTTTGAAATGCTTAAACTTACTATCATATAACAAGGCCCAATCACCTGGACAGAAGCCTTTCTTCTTAATAAATTTATTGTGCCATTGAGCTCTTTGGTTATGTACTAATACAGTTCTATGGTAGGCATCTTGTCAGCTCTCATCAAGTTCGTTCAATTGCATTAATCTCTTCAATTGAGCCTCATTTAGATGTACGCCAAATTGAGTGGCAGTTTTGAATGTCTTTACTTGGAACTCGATGGGAAAGAGTACTTGTTTACCATAGACTAACTCATAAGGTGTGTGTCCGATCACATTTCTCCAAGTGATCCGGTATGCCCATAGTGCTTCTGGTAACTTATCTACCCAGTCCTTGTGATGCAATTGAATTTTTTTTGTAAGGATGGATTCCAAAACTTTGTTCATGGACTCCACTTTCCCACTAGCCCGGGGATGGTAAGGAGTCAATTTGCGGTGCTTAACTTGATACTACTCCATGAGTTCCTTGAACAACTTTGATGTAAATTGTGTACCCTAGTCTATGATGATTTCACGAGGCACACCGAATCTTGTAAATATGTCCTCAAACAAAAATTCTACTACTTCCTTTCCAATGGCAGCATACAAGGCTTTAGCCTCCACCAACTTGTCAATGTAATTAGTGCACACAAAAATACATTTCTTCTTATTTAAGATTGGGGATATGGGCCCTATGAAGTCCAATGCCCACTTATCAAAGGGTTCAATGGAAATTTGTGGTTGAAGAGGCATTTCATCGGAGGCAATTGGTCTCCCCATTCGTTGGTAAGTGTCAAAACTCAAAACAAACTTCTTAATGTCTTTAAAGAGTGTAGGCCAATAGTATCCAGTACAGAGAACTTTATATGTTGTCCTTTTATCGGAAAAATGGCCACCCCAAGGCTCGTTGTGACTGGTGCTTAGTATATCATGCATTTAATCTTCCCACACACACCACCTCATAATCAAGTCTGGCCCTGTATAAAATAGATCTCCTTCGATCCAAGAGAAACTAGCACTGCGCTGCACTATATTATGCTTCTCTTGGGCCACCATGTTTTGAGGTAGTTTTCTTGATACCAGATAATTGGTGACATCAGAGAACCAAGGAGTAATAGTGGAAATGGAAAATAATGCTTCATCTGTAAATTCATTAGGCCCTGGCATTGGCATGTTTTCATGTGTAAGATTCAAACGAGATAAGAAACCAGCTGCCAAGTTATCTCTTCCAGGCCTATCAATTATATTTATATTGAATTCTTGTAGAAGCAACAACCATCTAGTTATCCTAATGTTAGTAATAGGTTTATTCATTAAAAATCTAACAACAGAATGGTCGATATGGACAAATGTCTCATAATCGGTAATATAATGTCTAAACTTTCCGATAGCATGCACAACTGCTAACAACTCTTTTTCAGTAACCGTATAAAATAATTCAGCACGAGAGAGATTTCTTCTAACAAAATAAATAGCATAGGGAAATTTGTCCTCCCTTTGTCCCAAAACCGTTCCTAGTGCAGTATCTGAAGCATATGTACAAATATGAAATGGTAAGGACCAATTTGGTCCTCTTAGCACCGGAGCTATAGACAACTTTTCGTTCAGTACTTGAAAAGTCGGTTGACAGTCAACATTCCATACAAAATCAACATCTTTAGTTAACAATTTAAATAATGGTGCTACAATTCTAGTGAAATTCTCAATAAATCATCGATAATATCTTACATGCCCTAAGAAACTTCTTACCTCTTTTTGTGAGCTCGGAATAGGGATACACGATATTACCTCTATTTTTTCTAGGTCAACATGAATCCCTTCAAATGATACATGATGGCCTAGAACAACTCCCTTAGTTTGAATCATCCTACATTTATAGCTACTAAGGGTTAGATCAACTTCTTGATAATGAATCAATACCTCCTCTAGATTTTCCAAAGCCTGTGGAAAGTCATCTCCATAAACTGTGAAGTCATCAATATAGACTTCCATACAGTCATGGATTAGATAAGAGAAAATGGCAAGTACAACTCTTTGAAAAGTGGCGAGGGTGTTACAAAGACCAAAGGGGAGCAATCTATGTGTATAAGTACCCCAAGGACATGTAAAGGTAGTCTTCTCCTGGTCTTCTTCAGCTATTTGAATTTGATTTTACCCCTTGTACCCATCTAGAAAAGAAAAATATTTCTTACCTGAAAGCATGTCAAGGACTTGACTAATGAAGGACAATGGAAAATAGTCGCACAATGTGGCCTTCTTTAGTTCTCTATAGTCAACACAGATCTGACACTTGCCATTCTTCTTTGGAACTACTACCACAGATCTGACACCCACTTACTGTCAGAAATGGGGTAGATAAAATTTGTGGCCAAATGTTTCTAAAGCTCATATTTGACAATGCCTTTTAATGTTGGGTTCATACACCTTTGTGGTTGTTGAACATGTCTCATGTATTCATTCATATAGATATGGTGGATGCAAGTGTGTAGACTTATGCCCCTCATATCCAAGTAATCCCACGTGATTTCTCTAGTTTGTTTGCGAATCATACTCATTAACTGCTGCCTTTGTTATGCAGTCAATCCTATACTGCTATGTAAGATTTTTCCTTGAAAAATTTCCACAAGTTCCGTGGTGAGCTCACGACTTTCCTCCATTGTCGCAAAAGAGGCAAAGACAATTGGGTGGCAAGTTTCCTAAAACTCATCACTAAACACATGCTGATAACCATTAAAAGAGATGGGATAATCGATACAAGAGCTATCAGCTAAAAACTGCTACAAAACATGTTCATCAGAATGTTCCTGGAGACCTCTAGACTGATCTAATGTTAACAAGGGAATTATACAGTCCTCGTCTCCATATGGGTTTTCCATCCATAATGGTACTTTGGTAGATGTCTAAGAAGGTGGAAAAATAAACAATGTTTGATTGTGAGGACCATTAGAAATAATCATTTCTCCATTTCTGCATCCAATGACGACATTAGTAGTTTCTAGCCATGGTCGTCCTAGGACCATAGAGTGTTCGAGCCTAGAGGTTTTTGGAGAAATGACTATGAAATCTATGGGATATTGCCAAGAGGCAATAGTGACTACTATGTCCTCTAGGGATCCTATTGTTTTGACGATGGATTTATCTGCCATATCTAAAAGGATAGGGGTGGGTTTAAGTCCAGGTAGCTGTAATGATGTCATTGTTTCATAGGTCATTGCATTTATTACTGCCCTAGATCCACGAGAGTGTTTGTTATAAGTACTTTGTTTATCTCAATGATGAAAATGGGGTTCTTGGGGTCATTGTATTTGGCAGGAATATTAGAAATCATAGTGGACATTTGGCTCATGATTTTGACATTTTGGTTTTTATGCCCATTTCTCCCTGGTTTCTTAATGTAGAGATCCTTAACAATTTTGGTATATATTGGAATGTCTCTAATTTCTTGTAAGAGTGGAATTTTAATGGAGGCATTCCTAAGTTTGTTTTCCAAATCATATTCAAGAGGGATCTCCTCTTTCTTTTCAATTAGTCTTTTTTCGTACGGTGGTTTCGTTGATTCTTGTTTCTGTGATTGTTGTTGTTTTTCATTTTGTGAATGATTTTTGGATGATGTGGAGGGTGCCTATTCTTGGATAACAACAACTAATTTTCCTTTGTTGACTGTATTTCCTGATCATAATTGGATTTCATTCATAGGAATGGCAGTGATCATGTATGTAGGAAAATGCTGAATATCAATGTTTTGCATGGGTTGAGGTAACCTATTATGACTTGGTTTAGGTACGAGTTGTGTAGGAAACAATGTAGGTCGGGGTGGGTTTACGGTAGCAGGTGCCTACGAAGATGATGGGTTAGTAGGTGCAGTTAATAATTGATGCAAATGAGGTGGTGGCAGCATAGGTTGTTGATACATATTGGGGTTATACACTTGTTGATAGGTTTGCATGGTTAGATTATACAAGGTACTAAGCATATTTGGATAAGGTGCATAGGATTGGGGATGGGGTTGATAGTTGTTGGCATAGGGGTTTGTCCTCCAATTTTGGCTCCAGGAAGTATTTTACGGTTGCTGAGCAACCCAAGGAGGGTAGGATTCAAGAAAGGTCCAAGGCTGAGTCTGGCTATAACCTTGAGAATTTGGATCCGGAAACATATTCTGACTTTGGCTTCTCCAGGTGGGTCTTTTGGTCACTTGAGATTTTTCAATGGTTTCAACATTCCCCTTGTAGATGGCCTATAAGTTGGGAAGTGATGGGAACTTCTTGGTTAGGTGTTCTAGAGTACGGATTCCACAGACCTCAATGGTGTTTAATGGACATTCCCTCTCTGCATGTTTATGCCTACACTTGGAACAAAAGACCATCATGGCTGATTTCTTGGCTTCTTGTTTTTGTTTAATTTTCATGGTGTCTAGTTGGTCACTAATTGTGTTCAGGATATCAGTTTTAAAATTTTCTAATAGGTTTCCCAACTCAACTCTTGTAACAACATTAGCTGCAGTTTTCTTTTGCACATAGTCTATAGAATTGTCTCTAAGTTCCCAAAGCTTTTTGCCTACTTTAGCTTGGCTCCTAGAATAGGTGCGACAAAGCTCAATGACTTTAGCAAATGGCTTCTTATAAATGTCTCCACCATTAAGCAAGTTTCATGTTTCAATGCAATCATCTCTCAGCCCTTTTAGAAACATTGTTATGATAATCTTTTCGTCTAGGTTGGATCCACGATATTTGTGAAAGTTGTATAGGAAATGTTCAAGATAGTCCCCTAGGTTTTCATCTTCAGTTTGCTGCATCCTAAGGATATCGTTGATGTCCCTACTTTTACAAAAGTCTTCATACTTTTTAAGAAAAAATTATCTCATGTCATCCCATGTGTATATATTGTGTTGCCCTAGACTCTTGAACCACCTAAGGTTGCATCTTTTAATGTGGCAGGAAACAATTTAAGTTTATGTGCATCGTCATAGGAATTATAACTGTGACATAAAATATCGAATTCAAAAAGAAAGGCATTATGATCTTTAGATGATTTATCATAGAATAATGGGAGAGATGCCATCAGAATGCTTTTCATTGTGATATCACGAGTCAAATCTAGGATAAGGAATCCGAAGGTAACCTCCTCTTCATCTTCTTAGTTTCCCCCTCTAAAGAGGTTCCCATTGCATTGAGGACCTTCGCCCTCTTCCTGGCATTCTTCATTGTGTTTTTCCTCCCCATTTTGGTGATCCATTTCTGCAACCGACACCCGCTAGGGTTTCTTGATTATGGTGTGAATAGGGGGTACTGGGAGACAGTTGATGTTGGGGTATTTCTTGTCCAATTTTTATTTCTGTTCCACTGGTGGTGAGCACCAGTATTGTAGCAAGAATTCCGCAAATCTTGGGCTTCCAAATTTACTTTTATCAACCTGGTAGTTCGTAACAAACTTGGAAGCGTCGGTTCTATATGCACAAGTACTAGTTCTCACTGTAGGTTGTCTCTTGGTTAGCTGATGGAATATCATTAGGAGCTCAAGACAACTTCTATAGATTTTAGAAGAAGCTCTATGTGTGATGAAAGGAAAGAAAGATTACTCTAAAGATGCTATTCTAACTGCGAAAAGGAGAAAGAATGGAATGTAAAGCAAAACCTAGTAAATCCTAATTAACAAGCTAATTCTATTTTTTCCAAAAACACTATGAAAGCCATGAAAGAAATTCCATTACCTACTCAAGGAAGTAAAAAACATCTAACCATGCCATTTCTAGAATTAAATAGCAAAAAACATATTTTTGGATTTTTATGTGTTTTTATGTGAATTTAACATGCATCTAATTTATTGTGTGTGAGTGTGGTAGCAAACAGGTGGCATTAGATGACAGTTTTGGAGCTTGGGAGGATGTGGGATGGTGTGGATGGGTCCTAGGAGGTCTTAGGTGGCCTTCTGGAGGCTTTTCCCACACTCGGCCTTCAAAAGAAAGCCTATAGGGAAAACTATAGGAGGACATAGGAAAACCACAAGAGGCCTACATGAGGAGTCCGAGAGCAATTTTCGCTATTTTGAGGGTGTGAGGATGGGTGGAAAAGGTGGATGAAGGTTGGAATGAGGTGTTAGGGTGCCTAAGGTCTACCATGAATAACTAGGAGAGAGAAATATGATTGGGTTTGCTCAAGGAGAGAGGAAGAATTTCTATGAAAAATGAAGGAAACTAGGGCAGAATCGAGGTGAGGTTTGGGAGACCTATAGGAAATGGATCAGATGGAGGGTGTGATTTCTGGTAAGCTAGCCTACTACTATAAGAGATCCGCTGCATAGAAATTGATAGTCAATCAAGAAAATCAAGCAACTAATGAAATGAGTGCATCCTAAGAAAAATAGAGTTTTGCATTAAAATGGCCTAAACTATGATATATAGAAGGAAATTCTTGGAAATGTTGTAAGAGAGGAAAGCATGCAAAAGGACTATTGAAAATCAGGAAGTGAACATGATAAAGAAGATTTAAAGCAAAGCAAAACTGGACTATCAACCTACTAGAGAGCTGCAAACACTAGAAGTCCTAGGAATGAGGAAAACCTATGTTTTTGGGGCAGCAAGAGAGTCTTTGCCTCAAATCATGGTCCCAGAGGGAGGAAAAGAGGCCAAGGCACTATTACTAGCCTTTTAAATCTTCTCTGATCACTACTTAACCTGCTACAGAAAGAACAAATGGAAGCAAGCTACTAAATCATCAAAAGAAACCTATTCTTAACCATAAGAGAAATACATCTAACAACAAACTAATCTACAAACTGAAGTAAAGCATACAAATACAAGTAAAGAGAAGCTTGGCTGCTTGGATTGGCCCTAACCCAAGAGCTTCATCCCTCTGAGATAACTCAGTGCTAGCTCAAAAAGGATTACCATCTTCATTATCAAAAAATAGCAAGATTACATAAAACTGCCATAAAATAGTAAGCTTGAAATTTGAGCATAGTTTACACAAGAAAAACAAAGTCGGCCCTAGTGAGGTCGTAGGCCTCTCTACTTATACATCTGAAGCTACTTATACATCTAAAGCTACCAACAACTTCCTTGAAATTAGGGAGGCTTGGCTCCCAAAACTCTTTATAAATATCAATCATCTTCCACTTGTTCGGTTGCCTTCTAGTGCATGATTTGACTACTTGTACTCTGAGTTGAATGAAGGGGAATTCGAAGCTAGGAGAAATAAATGAGGGGGGTTCCATTGTATAAGTCCTCTCCTCTGTCTACTTAGAGTTATTTCTGCAGTTTGACCACTAGATCCTTGACTTTGACCACGAAATCCGTCAATAATCTGCATTAAATACATGTTAGACAACATGGCATAATAACTAACTCAACTCACCCTATAAGCATAAATATAATCATAAAATCATACAATAAGCTAAGAGAATGGTTGATTTGACTAGGTTAGGAGGTAAAATGAGCCCATATAATTACCCATTTATGAGGCTCATCATCACCCCCTACTGAAGTTGTTGCTCATCCTATGAGAAACATAGTTAATCTCTTGGTCTTTCATGGCCTTGGTGGCCTCCCTAGCATTCCAAGCTTCTGATGTGGTCTACTCATGTTCTCCATAAAATCCTGTCTTTCTGTCTATGTCCTTCTACTGCTCCTTCTCTTCTTCTTCTCTTCTACTTGACTGGTGTACTGAGGGCAGTGAGGGCAACTGCTGCTTCTCTTTCCAAAGTTTTAGGGGACTCTTCTCTTTGCTCTGCCATGTCACCACTGGCTTCATCTTCTCCTTCTTGCTTTTCTCCCTCCTCACCAATAGTAGGATTGACATCATAGATTAATTCCTTGATGTCATCCTCGGCTGTCATATTTTTGAAAAATTCCCATGCTATAGGGATTGTAAGGTTATGGAGGGGTTCTTCTACTAGGATCTTGATTAGGCCATGGTGAGCTAGCTATTGTGAATTTCCTTCTTGTACCTTGGTGCTAGAGTCAATGAGGGACTGAAGGAGAAAGTAAGGGATACTGATCTTTTGATGTGCTGGGGTATCCTTGCCATATCTCAAGTCTTGGTGGATTTTGAAATGATATCCATAAACAATGTTGTGCCTTCCCTCACAAGAAATGTATTTGATCACTTGGTAGCCAACCTCATCCCAGGGATATGGTACACTAGCCATCCTAATTCCATTTTTGTCTTCAACAGGGGTTTCATTATCTTGGAAAAAGTTCCGATTAGCGCCCTAGCCAATTATTTTCTCATATTTACTCCAAGGCAACCCAAGAGGAAGGGTAGTGACCCTAATGATGAATTCAGGGGTATTTCAATGGAGAGGCCTCTAATGGTTACAGTAGCATGAGTTCTTATGTGAGGGACCAGAGAGAGAGAGCAAATTCATGGGCAATTTCATCATCAAACCCTCTAAACTTCTCAAAGAAATTCATCCAGTTTGCCCTTGTAAATGTTTCCACCGCTTGAGGATGTGCATGGAGTCTAGTGGAGTTAGTGGGCTCATTTCTCATAAAACCCCCTATCATGCTGTCTGTACTTATTTTGAAAAACTAGATATGGAGGTGGAGACAAAGAATTTTGAGTGCAATAGAAAAACAGAGGGGACTATGTTTTAAAAAAAAATAGATTTATTTATTTTTATGTATTTCTACCCTCTTGAAGACTCATTTTATCTTCAATTTGAGACCAACTCTTTCACATTTTGATATTCAACAGAGGGAATTCATGAACCCTACCTCTTCAGATTAAAATTTGTGCCAAAAATCACATTTCCTCCCTTCAAAATGACTCACTTCCCCTCCTATAGAAGCCCGCTATCCCTCCTGTAGATTTTCTATAGGTGCTCATGTACAAAACCTGTAGGGCTCCTGTAGAAGATGCTGAGAGAAAAAATATGGAGGAAATTGATGGAGGATGGTGGATATGAGGTTGTGGGAACATAAGAAGACTAGTGTGTGGCTGAGTTACGAGGAGAAACTGAAGAAAAGGAGGTGAGAATGCGCGGGGAGGAGTGCTCATTACCTTTTATGGTTGTTTTCGGTTATGAGTGTTGAGCTGTCAAGGTGTACATTGCCCAGATTAGGACCATTGGTCCCCACCTACTTGGTCATCATGACCCCCCTCGTAATCATCCCCTCATTACTGCATTGGAGTTAACTCTTCCTCCCACTACCTGTCCTTTGCATCTTTTGCTTGAGTTGACTGTGCGCACGTGTGGGTAATATCTCGGTTAAGTGGAGTCAACTAAATGAAGGTGGCCAAGTTAACTAGCCACCTTTCCCTCTTTCAATTTCAACCATCTTGTTGCCTTTGTATGATTCCTAATTGCACAAAAGAAGATAAAGGAGTTACTTAGCTACTTACCTATAATCCAAATGTATTTCTTGCCATTGACTGTGAGGTTTTGTGGCTTTCTCTGCTCCATGCCTTCATTTTCCTTCATGCATGTTGTCTCTGCTTGTTGATGTGTTGTTGTGTGTTTTTGTAGGTTCTTCTTTTGCTAGAGTTGAGTTGCATGTGCCTTTTCAACCTTCAGATGTGTTGTCCCTTGCTGCTGGTGCTGGACTTCTATGGGATTAGCTGCTACAGGAATTCCTATAAGAGCTCTTGTAGCTACTTCTCCCATTGAAATTTCAGCTATTTCCCTATGCTCGGAGCTCGAGAATGATGCCAGAGGTGGAGATGAATGATGGAGGGATAGTAGGTAAGCTTAAGGTAAAGTAAATGGTGCCTTTTCCTCCTTTTAGTTTAGTTTTTTTTCAAAACTAAAAAATTGTTTTTCTATGTTTTCTCTTGGAAAGGGAAAAAAAATGATGCTTGTAGTGTGATGCAGGCTTGGAAATGATGGCAAGGAGGTTTGAAGATGGTAAGAGGAATTATAGGTTCCTCATGAAGCTTTTCTTGTTCCTCAAACTGCCTCCTGTAGACACTTTGGCTCTCTGTAATTCCTACAGGAGTCTCCTGTAGAAAAAACAGAGCCTCCTGTAGAAAACACAATTTTGGAAGAAGAGGTACAATGGGTGAAAGAGATTCCAAAAATGATGGAGGAAGTTGTGGAGAAGATGAGATGGATGTTGGTATGAATGTTAGGGTCCCCTTGGCACCTTCTTCTACTCCCTGTAGTCCTCCTGCAAACCTGCAATGCAATAAAAATTCATTTTTTTCTCTCTCCTTTTTTTTTTTTGAAAACAACTAGGGCACCTCAGAGAGGTTTTCACCTTAATTGCCTGCCCTAGGCACCTCCAAGGGAGGTTTTCACCGAGGGATCTTATTCTTTTCCCCTTTTTTTTGACATTACTGGGCCGCCTTAGAAGAGGTTTTCAACCCAATGATGGGACTCAAGCACCTCATGGAGGTTTTCACTTGAGTCCTTATTTTTTCTCTTTTTTCTTCAGTGAGTGGGTGAAGTGGAAGCTAAGAAATGCTCCACTACCATCATTGTTTTATTCAAATCTTCAATAAAATCTTGCTTGGAGGGGGGTTTCTTGTAGACTTTCAACTGATGTCCATTGACGAGCATGGGGATGGCTTCATCATCAATGGTTCTGATCAGAACTGAACCATTGTCATTGCATTTCTCCACACTGTAGGGTCCCAGCCACCTTGTCTTCAGCTTGCCTTTGAAATCCTTGTATCTTGAATCATAGAGTAGTGCCCAATCTCCCTCTTGGAATTGCCTCTCCTTGATATTTTTGTCATGCCATATCTTTCTCTGAAATTGAACTACCTCTGTATGGAGAAGGGCTTGCAATCTGTATTATCCAATCCATTAAGCTGAAGTAATATCTCCTTTTGTGCATGGTTGAGGTCTAGGTCTAGCTGGCTGCCATCCTTAGGGTATTGAATTCAAACGTTATTGACAACAAAGCCTTCTTCCCATAGACTAGTTCATAGGGTGTGAACCCGGTGGTGGTCTTCCATGTTGTGTTGTAGGCCCAAGTGACCTCAACTAATCTGTTCACCTAGTCTATTCTACTGCTGCTCACTACCTTGGTTAGGATCCCTTCCAATGCTCTATTAGTGACCTCCACTTGCCCATTGGCTTGTGGATGGTAAGGGGTGGAAGTCCTATGCTTGATCTTATGATGTGTGAGAAGGTCTTCAATTAGGTTGGAAGTGAACTGACTGCCTTGGTCTGTGACCAACTCTCTTAGATACCCGAACTTGTAGAATATGTTTTCCCTTAAAAACTCAACTACTTTTTCCTGTGTCACCGCTTTGATTGCTTTTGTCTCCGCCCACTTTGTCAGGTAGTCGGTGCACACAATGATGTATTGCTTCTGCTTGAAGGGGGGTTGATAGGCCCCACAAAGTCCATGCCCCACTTCTCAAATGGGTCAAACGTTACTTGAGGTTGCATGGGCATTTCATCCTTTGGAGTGGGTTTCCACATCCTCCGACACTGATCACACTGGCTCGTGCATCTCCTCACATCCTGATGAAGAGCGGGCCAATAGTAGCATGCTTGTAATATCTTGAAGGCGGTTCTTTTTGCTGCAAAATGACCTCCACAAGGCCCATCATGACAGGTCAGGAGGATTTCAAAGACTTCCTCCTCCCTGACACATCTTCTCAAGGTCTGATCTGGGCCAAGTTTGAAGGGACTGCCTCCAATCCAGGTGAAAGGGGTGCTTTTCCTTACTATCTTGCTCTTCTCTTTTGAGGATAGGTGTGGTGGGAACTATGTTGAAACCAAGTAGTTTTCTAAATCAGCAAACCACGGAGAGATTACTGATATAGAAAATAGGTGTTCATCTAGAATTTGGTCATCCACCATTCCTTCTTC
This sequence comes from Pinus taeda, assembly GCA_000404065.3. NCBI lineage: Eukaryota > Viridiplantae > Streptophyta > Pinopsida > Pinales > Pinaceae > Pinus > Pinus taeda. The sequence continues at coordinate 18,038 of APFE030387942.1, forward strand.
ACTTGCAGGCAAATTTACTCAAGACAAAAATTCAACAACAACATTCTCTTTACTAGGCTTATCAATAATGGTCAGATCAAACTGCTACAATGAAAGCAACCATCTAATAATGCGAGCATTTACATATGGTTTGTTCATTAAATATCTAATTGTAGCATGATTAGTGTGCAAAAAGGTTTGATAGCCCATGATATAATGTCTGAATTTGTTTAAGGAATGCACAACAGCTACGAGTTCCTTCTCAGTCACTGTATAGTTTAACTCTGACTTTGACAAGTTTTTGCTTATAAAGTATATGGCATAAGGTAACTTTTCATCAATTTTTCCTAAGGCTGCTCCTATTTCTTTTTTTGAGGCATCTGTGTAAATGTGAAAAGGTAGGGCCCATTTTGGGCCTTTGAGAATTGGGGCAGTCACTAGCTTTCTCTTCAAGGTATCTAGGGCTTCTTGAAAGTTTTCCGACCATATGAACTCAACATCTTTGCTTAGGAAGCCAAAAAAAGGAGAGGCTAACTTGATGAAGTCTTTAATGAATCTCCTGTAGTATCCAGCTAAGCCTAGGAAGCTTCTGACATCTCTCACCTTTTGAGGAGGTGGGACCCTTTGGATGATGGCAATTTTGTTGGGGTCCACCTACAGTCCTTGTTGAGATATTGCATGATCTAGCATGGTCCCTTCAGTCATAGAAAATTCACATTTTTCCAGACTGAGGGACAGGTTCATCTCAATACACTTATCTAGAACTTTTCCTAGGTTAGATAAAGCTTCCTGAAAGTTAGAGCCATAAGGAGTAAAATCATCCATGTATATTTCTACTACATCATGAACCAGTTTAGAAAATAAACTCAATACGCTCTTTGGAAAGTGGCTGGAGCATTGCACAAACCAAAAGGAAGGACCTGGTATGCAAAGGTACCCCAAGGACAAGTGAAAGTGGTCTTATCTTGGTCTTTCGGGCTGATTTGAATCTGATTGTACCCACTAAACCCATCTAGGAAGGAGAAAAACTTTTTCCCTACCAGACCGTCTAACACTTGATCTATGAAAGGTAAAGGAAAATGGTCCTTTTTAGTGGCTTTGTTCAATTCCCAATAGTCAACAAAAATTCTCCACTTACCATTTTTATTTGGCATTAGCACCAAAGGAGAGACCCATTCACTGTCAGAGATGGGATAGATGAATCCCGCATCAAGCAATTTCTGAAGTTCTTCCTTAATAATATCTTTAAGTGCTAGGTTCATCCTCCTTTGAGGTTGCCTAACTGGCTTGCAATCTTCCTTAATGTATATAGGATGAGTACATACTAAAGGGTGCACTCCCTTCATCTCCTTATAACTCCAGGCGAAGGTATCTAGATGTTTTCTCAGTATGCTGCATAGCTCCTTCTCCTTGGAAGTAGATAGGGATGGATTGATTTTCAATGTTCTTTCTGGGTCGAACTCTATATTTTTAACATGGAGAGAAGTGGGGTCAGCCACACAGATATCAGTTGAAGGGTTGTTTTGGGTTTCTCTTACTATGTCTTCTAATGGTCATACACTAGGAGGTGAATTCTGAATCAAATTTTTAATCATATCATCCTCATCTTGCGGATTTCCCTCCATGGTGATTTCTAATGTATAAAGTGGTGCAGAATAAACTTCATCCTCATCCTGCTCCTCCAACTAGAGAGGTAGATCATGTTCTAGCAAGGGATGGGCAGGAGGATATAATATTAACTACTTGGACATGTGCCGGTTCTTTATGGTCATGTTCCCAACTCAGCAACTGATGTAGGCATCAGATGTGGCCAACCAGGGTCTTCCCAGAATGAGAGGATACCCATTGAGCTTTGCCTTTGGTTAGAGAACTAAGAAATCAACAGGGTACTCCCAAGCATCAATAAATACCATCACATCTTCCACAATCCCCTCAAGGGTTACTGTGGAGCGTTCTGCTAGCAGTAGCACTGTCGTGGTATTCCTCAAGGAGCCTTGGAGGTTAAGTTTGAGAATTGTGTCATTTTTCATCACATTAATGGCAGCTCCCAGATCAATCAAGGTATGTGGTACCATTGTGCCATTGATGTGGAGATCAACTATTGGGCTTCCAAGGTCTAGATATTTTGGACAGATTATCTACCCCAACATCAGGTCGGACAATTGTCCTATGACATTTATGGTTGGGGCATCTCTCTTGCGCCTTCTTGGATGCCTAAAGCACTTATCTTTGATCAACCTATTGTATATAGGCACATCTTTTATGGCTTGGAGAAGTGGTACTTCACAAATAAATGCTTCAATTCTCCCAGGAGTTCAGTCTCTTCTGGGGTAGGCTGGATTATCATGGATAATCTCTCAGGAAAGGGTGGATTTGCTTTAGGTTCACTTTCCTCTTTATCATCCTCAACCTCCCTGGGTGGAGGCTATCCATTTTGGAGAACTTTCCTAGATTGCAAGTTAATTTCTTGAATCTCCACAACATAAGTTGGGCGTGATGGTTCCCCACTATACACTTGTTGAGCCTGTTTGTTGTTTGGGTTTGGATTTGGCTGGGCAAGCATGTGGGGTTTCCTTGGTGGAGCAGAAGGTAAGGGTTGTGGTTGGGCAGGTGGTGGAGGCGGAAGAGTGGGAAGAGAGTTGTATTGGGGCTTCCACCCCTGATGAGATGCATTCCACTGAGGTTGCAGCTGAGCATAGGATTGAAATGAATGGGTGGCTGGTTGGGCATGATATGAGATGTGAAAGACCAAGGAGGAGGCGTGGACCAGGAAGGATGAGTAGGGGGGGCCCAAGAAGGTATGGAGGTGACTTGGTTGGGGTTGTAGTATGCTTAAGATGTCCCTTGCATCCCCTACTGGTATGGTCTAAGTCCATGCGACCTCCTTTGGTATATGTAATAGATCTGTTTAGTGACTCCTTCATCCCCTTGGTATACAACTTTAAGTCTAGGTAAGGAAGGGCACTTGTCTATAGAGTGATCTTCTTCACGGACTAAACAAACCTCTATAGAGTTCAATGGGCATTCATTCCTAGGATTCCTCCTGGTGCATCTAGGGAAAAAAATGGCCAAAGCCCTCTCTGCTTCCTCTTGTTTTATTTTGATATGTAAGTTATCCATTTTCATGGGAAGAGTCTGCAGAATGTCACTCTTGAAGTCTTATATCATGTTTCCAATTTCACCTTTAATGGATGAATTGGAAGAAGAGGTACTGGCTATGGGTTGACTCCCCCTACCTTTCTTTTTGGCTACTCTAGAATGGTTTCTAAAAACAGTTTTTATGTCCTCATAGGATAGTTGGTAGATGTCTCCCCCGACCAGTAGATGGAGGGTGTCTAAAAGGTCTTCCTGAATTCCCCTGAGCAGGACCAACTTCAGAGACTCAGGGTCAAGTGTACACCTGACCCTTTTGTAACTGAGTTGGAACCTCTCTTCATAGTCTTCTAGTGACTCATCACTTCCTATGGTCATTCGGAAGATTTCTTCTTTAGTATCTTTTGACCTACAATAGTATTGATACTTGTTGTTAAAGGCCTGCCGCATCTGAGCCCAAGTTGTGATACTATTTCCAGGTAATCCCATGAACCAGCGTAGTGCTGTGTCCTTGAGAGTAAAAGGGAACAGTTTCAACTTTTTCTCATCTTCTGCATAGTCATAAGTTCGACAGATGCCAACAAACTCGAACAAGAAGGTGTCATGATCTTTTGTAGTCAGACCATGGAAGTGAGGTAGGGCTGAAGGACCTAAATTCTTCATTTTGGTGTCCCCATTGGTCTCCCAAATGGGGAAGGTGCCCTCTATTCTCTCTCCATTTCCCCTAGCATTTCTGTTTTCAGCCATTAGCTCCATAGGAATGTTTTATTTTTCTTCTTCCCCTATATGTTCTTCAAATATGTCTAGATGTTCACTTAAGGTTTCTTCTTGATTGCAGCCACCTAAGAAGAGAGAAGGTTGGTTGTGTGAAGCAGTGGGGGTGTTGGGCAAAATTTTTCCTAAGTTATCTCTACTCCTACGAGGCATGAAAGGAAATATTTTTGGTTGGTTTTTTGTTTCTTTTTCTCCACACTGAAAGTACCTACAGAAATCGAAATTGTGATTGAAAAAAACAAATTACAACTAGCTGAAATGAACTTGTTGAAAGGAAATTTGCAGAATTGAAAAGGAAAGCAAGGAAATGCAGAACTGAAAGAAAAGAAATGACTAATAAACTATTAGCAAAATGTTGTAATAGGAAATAGAATAAAGAAATAATCACATAATACTCTAACACTTCCCTGGAAATAGCGCCAAAAAGTGGTGAGCACCAGTATTGCAGCAAGAATGCTGCAATTCCTGGGCTACCAACTTTACTTTTATCAACCCGGTAGTTCGTAAAAAACTTGGAAACGTCGATGCTATATGCACAAGTACTAGTTCTCACTGCAGGTTGTCACTTGGTTAGCCGGCGTGAGATCACTAGGAGCTCAAGCCAACTTCTATAGATTTCTGAAGAAGCTCTATGTGTGATGAAAGGAAAGAACGATTACTCTACGGATGCTATTCTAACTGCAGAAAGGAGAAAGACTGGAATGTAAAGCAAAACCTAGTAAACCCTAATTAAAAGGCTAATTCTGCTTTTGCCAAAAAACTATGAAAACCATGAAAGAAATGCCATTACCTACTGAAGGAAGTAAACAACATATAACCGTGATGTGAATTTAACATGCATCTAATTTATTGTGTGTGAGTGTGACAGAAAACAGGGGGTGTTAGAGGGTGGTTTTGGAGCTTAGGAGGATGTAGGATGGTGTGGATGGGTCCTAGGAGGTCTTAGGTGGCCTTCTGGAGGCTTTTCCCACACTTAGCCTTCAAAAGTAAGCCTACAGGAAAAACTATAGGAGGACACAAGAAAACTGCAGGAGGCCTACAAGAGGAGGCCGAGAGAAATTTTCGTTGTTTTGAGGGTGTGAAAGTAGGTGGAAAAGGTGGATGAAGGTTGGAATGAGGTGTTAGGGTGCCTAAGGTCTACCATGAATCACCAGGAGAGAGAAAGATGATTGGGTTTGCTCAAGGAGAGAGGAAGAAGTTCTATGATAAATGAACAAAACTAGGGCAGAATTGAGGTGAGGTTTGGGATACCTATAGGGAATGGATAAGATGGAGGGTGTGATTGCTGCTAAGCTGGCCTGCTTTTGGAAGATATTTGTTGCATAGAAACTGACAGTCAGCCAAGAAAATCAAGCAACCAATGAAATCAATGCATCTTAGGAAAAGCAGAGTTTTGCATTAAAATGGCATAAACTATGATGTATAGAAGGAAATGCTGGGAAATGTTGTAAGAAAGGAAACCATGAAAAAGGACTATTACAAATCAGGAAGTGAACATGATAAATAAGATCTAAAGCAAAGCAAAACTGGACTATCATCCTACTAGAGAGTTGCAAACACTAGAAGTCCTAGGAATGAGGAAAATCTGTGTTTTTGGAGTAGCAAGACAGTCTTTGCCTCAAATCATGGTCCCAGAGGGAGGAAGAGAGGCTAAGGCACTATTGCAAGCCTTTCGAATCTACTATGATCACTGCTTAACCTGCTACAGAAAGCACAAATGGAAGCAAGCTACTAAATCATCAAAAGCAACCTATTCTTAACCATAAGAGAAATACATCTAACAACAAACTAATCTACAAACTGAAGTAAAGCATACAAATACAAGTAAAGAGAAGCTTGGCTACATGGATTGGGCCCGAACTAAAGAGCTTTATCCCTCTAAGGTAACTCAGTGCTAGCTAAAAAGGGTTCCATCTTCATTATAAAAAAATAGAAAGATTACATAAAACTGTCATAAAATAGTAAGCTTGAAATTTGAGCAGAGTTTACACAAGCAAAAAAAAGTTGACTCTAGTGAGGCCCTAGGCCTCTCTACTTATACATCTGAAGCTACCAATAGCTTCCTTAAAATTAGGGAGGCTTGGCTCCCAAAACTCGAGATAACTATCAATCATATTCCACTTGCTTGGCTGCCTTCTAGTGCACGATTCGGCTGCTTGTACTTAGAGTTGAATGAAGGGGAATTCGAAGTGAGGAGAAATAAATGAGGGGGTTTCCCTCCTATAAGTCCTCTCCTCTATCTACTTCGAATTATTGTTGTAGTTTGACCACTAGATCCTTGACTTTGACCTCAAAATCCATCAATAATCTGCATTAAATACATGTTAGACCACATGGCATAATGAATAACTCAACTCACCCTATAAGCATAAATATAATTAGAAATCCATACAATAAGCTAAGGGAATGGCTGCTTTGACTAGTTTAGGAGGTAAAATGAACCCATATAATTACCCATTTATGAGGCTCATCAACTTGTTCTTCTACAGGGTTGTTAAAGACAACCTGCTAAATGATCCTTTTCCCTTGATCTAGGAATTCTTGATCTGAAACCACATTGGAATCAACGCTTCCTCCTTCTTCTATCAGACCTACATATCGATTAGCAACGGTAAGAAAGGGTATATTAATCAATCCAAAAATTGTAGGAAATTTAGAGCTAGAAATAAATCTACCCTTGCTCTCCCTAGGTCTACCTGTACTCCTACGCATAAAGATGAAAGAAATAGAAACTCAAGAACAAACAGTGATCAGTCAGACTTTGGAGAAACCCTAGAAAAGTGGATGTGTGTCTCTTCACTTACATCTTACCATACTCTCTGCCCTCTGATAGTCTTGCAAGATCCTGAAACTCAAATGATAATGGTTACCTGAATAAGAAATGACAACTTCCCCTATCAACAACACCAAAATGTTGAGAGATTAAATTGTTAAATTAATCTCCTAATATTTATATGTCAATTTGAGCTCGTAAGCACGAGCTGTCTTGCACTTCCTTTTTTCAGTTCTAGGTCAAAGTTTTAAGGTTTCTTTTATAATGATCAACAGGGTAATAGACACACCAATTCTTGCAAACTCAAAATAAATCAAACATCGAGCTAGCACAGGAAAAATCAATAATCAAATTTAATTTAAAGACTTCCAAAATTTCTATGAACTTAACCTATTTGGAACTAGAATTGAAATCTGGACTTAACAGGTGACTTGATCTTTTACCACAGATTTTAGGTTATGAGGATAGACTGCATACAAAACTTAATTATTCAAAAGACTCAAGTTCGAATTCTTACAATCCTACCCTGAAGATTTACTACTTGTAATGACAATTCAATTCTAGCTAATCAACCAAAGTGTACTAAAAAATCATTAACTCTATTAGCTTATCAACAATAAAAAATCTTGGTGTTGAGCACTTAATCTAGATACTTTGTTTTACTCTGAACTAAGCTGCATAGAAGTCCCTAATTGATCATGACTGCAAGCACAAATTCGGGCACTAACTTTACTCAAACATGGTAATCAAATGAAACAATTATGAGAAACTGTACTCGAAACTACCCTATAGTCGCATCAATCAAAATGTAATCAATCCTATTTGAAACCTTAACATACCAATACTTTGCTTTTTAAATCCAATCAGGCATCTAAGCTATGGAAAATATAACCAAGCATTCAAATGAAATAGGGGAATTAAGCAGTCCAAACGAACCAAAGGAAATTGCTTTGAAAACTAACACTAGATCACTCTTTTGCACTCTGAAGTTAATCCATGCAGTCTAATTAACAACTGAGAAATTAATTTGACAAATGAAACTAATTGAAGCTATACTAAATCATTCATGTCAATTACTCTGAAAGCAATTCTTCTGGTGTATGCACATTCATGCAAGTAACCTAACATAAAACCAATCGACTTAAACTAAACCAAGCTCATGCCAATCACATTATTCAAATAATCAACCTAAAACAAATACTTCTTATGTCACACACATCTGCAGAAACAATCCAGAAGAGATTCAATCAATTCAATTACTAGAGGAAACAAGAGAAGTGATTTTGAAATTGACCAATCACAATCCAAATTCAACTCTGAATACATTATCCAATTTAGGCATTTAAAAGTAGCTTCTGCACTGTCAATGGATAATCTAGCTCCTCATAAGCATTTGATGACAATGTAATTCAACAAACTTCATATGCATCTATGACAATCACAGTCCAATACAATGTGCGGTGTCCATGAACAGAGTAGGTCTTTGCCTTGAAAGCAAAAGTGATGGTCACACCAGACATTTAGATTTGGATCGCTGAGGCAAAGGGGTTTAAAAGCATCATATCATCATCATAATAAAATGAATCGAAACTAAGAAAAATCTCCACGCAGGAGGTAAACTAATAATGAATCACAGATAATTGAAGAGTGACTATATCTATCGCACAGATATAATACTACACAGCGTTATAGAGTTGAACCCAGATGGGTGGGCCTGCCCATACCTAGGGAGCTGATTAACTTTCATAAAGTGAGAGACTTCGATCAGAATTAACTCATCATCCACAACGAACGATAGAACAATTTAACTTGAACTTAATGCATAACCATTGTAAACATCATTGATTCAAAAATAAGTCGAACAATACACAATAACAATTTAACTTCTGTTCACTAGCTTCTAAGTATTACATACGAGCCTTTTATAGGAATTAACTAAGTTAAAACAAACTGAACCATAGATAGTAAATCCTAATAGCCTAGCTAATTCATTCTTTCAAATCTGATGGTTTGAAAAACTTTTCCAATTTAGCTTAGCAACCTTCAACCAATCCCAGTCTTGGTGTCTGCTCCATTAAGAGAGGATAACGAGGATCTTTGTCATGGATGGAGTCGAACACGTTCAAACATGGCAGGAGGAAGCTCACCATCTAGAAGTATATGGCTTCTTATCCCCTACATTATTAGGTACCGGATCCAAAATGGCTCGTCAGTATGAATGTGGAAGAACCATGGTTCACTTCTTGCATTCTCCTATTGTCACCCTGCACATCTGCTACAATGTCTACACTTCGACCATAGTCATTAGTTAGTTTATGGATATCTACTCATATCCTCTTAAATTCACTAATAAAAACAAAATGTTACCATGAACTACTTTACCTCATAGTAAGATTAGGATAGTGTTTAGGCAATAAGAATGGAAGGTGGGTAGGTTTAAGAGTGCCAAATAGGTAAAAATAGAGATGGAAAATAGTAGTGGTGGGAACAAAACAGGGGGATCAACAGATTTCTCAATCGATTAATTATTTCCGCTGATGAGTAGAGTAGATTCAAGTCTTTTATTTTAGAAAATTACATAAGCAGTTTGAATCTACAAGGAATTTCTAAAAAGCATTTTATTTGAAACTGAGTTGTTTAATTTTAATTTGTTTACATTTAAGACAGTTACCTAAGACAATTACTTATCTAATTACTCTTTAAAACCCTATTTCCCTTAAGGGGGGGGGGGGGTTGTTGACAAAAGATAAATTTTTTGATTTTGAAAGATCTATTTCTACATGTTACACAAACATTTTATCGTGTGAACAAAGATACTCTGTGTTTTTGGTAAACCCTTTTTATGCTTGGCTCTTTGTATATGACAATCAATGTGTTGAATTTGGGACTTGTTCCTGTTTAGTATTAGTTTTTGTTCAATATTTCCATGTTTCGATATCTATATTATCGATCAAAGTGATTGAATGATAAACATTTGACTCTAGGGAAAATTTTAGGGGCTAATATTCGTAGGTGGGCTAATTTTCCATGTTTTTTCCAAAAAACCAATTTGCCAATTTCCATTTTTTCTAAAAATTATTCGCCCACCTTTTATAGTACAAAATGATTTTACCTCAAAAAGCACCAATATTTGATATAGAATAATATTAAATCACTAGTATATATATATATATATATATATATATATATATATATATATATATATTCCTACAAAAATATCACCAAACATTTTACATTTGCATATTAGGGACTAGTAAGATTTGCCAAGGTTTCTAAACTTTAAGATAAACTTCCATCCTTAAAATTTTCTTTATTTGACTCACGTAATTTTAGAAGTTTGCCTCTAAAATTAATGATAATTTCTTCTTTTTTATCTGCGATTTTCACTGTATTTGAATGTTCTATAATCTATTTGTGTTCGAGTTACTAATTACGATGAAGAATTTATAAGTTTCTCATTTGTCTCTATGATTTTAGAGTTTTATATTTACTATTGAATTCCTCCATCATAGGAGAATTGAATTGAGAAGTTAAGAAATATTTGTACATGTTGCAATGATGTTATGTCATTATTGAGTTTTCTTGTTATCTCGTATACTTGCACGTGTTTTAGTTATTTTTTGGTTCTTATGAGGTTCTTTCCAATTTTCTTTTAGCTTAAGTGTGTGAGGTTTACCATATTAGCATGAGTTGTTTCTTTCAATGATATTTTTTGGACAATATTCCTTCTGTTAATGGCACGATATTACTACAATGTTCAAATTACTTTTATCTGACCTTACTATATTTTCTTTATTGAAAATCATATAACTATTGTCAAAGTTACCCCCTGTGGTGTATTGGTGGTCAGCCTATATCGCCTAGAGTGGGAGGGATTTTAATTCCTCAGTGAATGTGTCCTTATGTTGTTCATTTGCGGAGAAAATTTGAGCATTAACATTTTTTTTTGGCACCATTTTCAGGGAGATATTGGTTGAAGTCTACTAATGAATAATTCTAACCCTTTACAACAACATATTCTTTTTGGTCTGTGTTATCACTCAAGAAAAAGTTCTAAATTGTTCACATCAGTTCGATTGTTTGCCAGAAGCACATAAATCTTTTTCAGCAGTTTTGCAGCGCAACATGCTTCAAGTGATTTCGTAGCGCATAATTCATATTTTGCAC
>APFE030387942.1:33542-49715 GCA_000404065.3 Pinus taeda
AAAGCAGACAGCTGTCAAAGATCAAGAAAAGAATCATGTTACGAGGAGAATGAAGTTAGAGTTTTAGTTTGATTAGGACTCTTTGTAATTACAGCTCAACACTTAGTGTATTTAATGAGTCTGTTAAAAATAGATAGGGGTAGTTAGTGACAGCCATCGAGCTCCCCTCACGCTGGAGGAGGAGACTCAAAGTAGTTAAGATTGTTTTTCTATATATAGTGAAGACTCTGATGTAATGAGGGTTGGATATTTTGAAAAAAACAGAGTATTACTTTGGCTTGTGTAAAAACTCAGTTTGGTAATATAATTTGCTGCTTATCTTCTCAGGATTCTTATAGTGTTTCAAATGCTCAAGATATGTGGTTTTGTTTTATCTTTAATGTTTTTACAGTTGTATGAATACACAATCACTCAAAATTCACTTATGCTGCTCTGACTTCCTGTGTGTATTTGTAAACTGAGGTTTCTATGAGGTGATGTTTTGAGTATTTAAACATTGCTGCCCTGACTTCTATGCATGAGCAATGTTATATTTTATTAAATATGATCAACTCCATAAGCCCAATGGAAGTATTTGTAATGTCTGTCCAGCCAACCTTTTTATTAAATTTATTTTACTAGAGTTAGCCCTCTTATCAACAGTCAAAATCAATAAATTTCTTGAGAGAGCCCTCTCAGGCTAGGGAGGCTAATCCTTAGCTAAAAGATTGGTCTGAAACAGTTACATGGAGTCTACCTGATCAGCAGCCCTTTAGTGATGGATTTTGTGATAACAGTCTGGTCGATCAACACAGTATCCTTTCCATTTTTTCATGAGGAGTCTCCCACCTCCCCCCCTTTCCTCATTCCATATCAACCATTATGGATCAAAACTAACTTACTGTGAACAATCATGCTTGTACTTAGGATGACAGTTCCATTATATTTCCCATAAGTATTTTGTGTTATTTCCACATTGATTCTTGAATTTTTTAATATTACATATCCAAAAATTCATTCATTCCGTACTTGTACGGAGTTCATTTTAGTACGGCGCTATCTCATTGGAAATATCCCCACCCTTGTTTCCCTTCAGATTACATAGCCTAATGTGAAGGCACTTGATCTTCATTCTTGATTCTCCATGATGGAGTATCATCCCCAAATGGAGCCTATGTTAGACATGAAATTCGCTCCTTTCTAAACCCCATAAGATAATAATGATGAACTTAGAGGAAAAGACCTTTAAATTCGGTGTGATCAAGGCAGATAATATCAAGTTAATAGATGTGGTCATTTAGTTTACCCCATTTCAAAATGAATGGTTGAAAACAATTCATCATATCAAATTATGCATGGGTTTTAATATTTCCTCAATCCCTGATGGACGTAAGTGCAAATTAATTTTTTGACTCCTTAGTCGTTGAATTAAAAATCAATGCCTCAATTCATCTTATTGAATTAGAATATGTGTGGAATTTAAGAGATAACCTCCTTCGTGATGGATTGTCACCAATAAAATTGAACTAATTTGATGGCTACCGATTCACATTGTGCCCAAAAATGCGAGGGAGATAATACATCCCTCGGACCTGATGCAATCTCAACCGTCCCACTTTTCTATCATCTACGATCGTCGGGTTCATACCTGCTCAAGTTTTAATCATACTCCTACACCTGATGGTCGGGACCCATATTTTTGGTCGTCGAGTCTGCTAATCACTACACCATGGGTGTTGCATGTCATTAATTAATTTTGTAACTTAATTTAATCCTAATTCCTCCAACCTTCCATTATTCATTCACCTTTGCATTTTTCCTCTACATGCCATTCGAAGAGCTTGTTAATGGTGAAAGATAACCTCTAAGCATGCTTACGACCTAGAATTTGCTTCTACTCATCTGGTAAGTTCCATTCACCTACTTTTCTTTTCATCTGACTAGTAATTGTGTCGAAAGGGTTTAAAATGTTAGAATCATCATTTAAAGAAGCTCTAGTTAAAGAATTATTTGGGGTCTGGGATACTAAGTTCTATTTGATGGATGTTCTCTTAAAAAAACCTTATCCTCTTCTTTGAATGTATCAGACGGTGATTTATGTATGATAAAGTCTAGGGTTCTAGATGTTACACATTCTCTAATTCATTTTGACCCAAAATCCATCTTATTTCTTGTCGAGAACTTTGAGCTTAAGAAACAAGCTATTTTCTATTAGACAAGTTGTAAGGTCTTCTTGAGACTATATGAAGAAATAATTGCCAAAATTCTTGGCATTCCTACCCAAGCAATCAATATAACAAACAAAAGGGTTAGACCAAGAGTACATTACTTGGGTTGAGGAAGATAAATTATAATTTTTGAAAGGTTTGTTTGAAAGCCCTGACCCAAAGTTAAGATTGAAATTTCCTATACTGGCCAGTTCATTGAAACCATTTTACTAGACATTGACTTCTCTTTTTTTTGTTATTTTTGGGTTGGTGGATGATTCAAAAATGGATCAATCAATTTTCTTGGTTGTTTGATTCATCACTCTACAACTAGACCATCAAGTGTTTATTTTTCCCAAATATCTAATCCGAGCCATCACTATTGATATTTCTACTGCAATTCCATTTAGCTCATGATGTCATTGCACATATTTGATTAATTTAATCAAGTTCCATTCCTCTTCTTATGTTCTATCTACCAAACTCATCTTGAGTGTTACAGACGTAAATAATAAAGAAAAATAAGTTTATAAGTGGACAAATGTAAAATATCTGGAGCGTCTCCCTAATGCATATGCTCAATATATATATTGTTTCACATATAATTTGAAAATCAAATTGACTGAAGCAAAAATAGACATAATTTCTGATTAACAGAGAAGAACGTTCATATTTACTGAAGAAAAAAGTATAGGAAGTTGTTTCCTATACCCTAAGTTCACTTTAATTCGTCTATATGGATTTCAAGAGAAACCTTTTCAATTACCAAAATATGTTTCATCCTTCATTTTTTCTTTTTAAGTACTCAGACATAAAATTGTTGTAAATGAGTTACATTTCATTTCAAAGAAAAAATGAGCATTATTCAGTTTTCTCTATTCTATTCCACTTTTAATTTCTAAAATTAAGAATGTTATGGATGCCCTGGAAAGGGAAATAGTATCGTTTGTATTATTGCAGGACGACATCTGGCAATATGATCCCTTAGGAGTCATCTCAAGATTGAAGAAACAAACAGGGCTACATACATGAAAGTAAGTCTGAAGCAGAAAACATGGCTAATGTCTTATCACTAATGGATGATCTCGCACAAGCGGTGTCACCTGCACCTATAAAGAATGATGGAATAACTTGCATTTCTCAAAGATGCACTGAAATGAAAATGCAGGAAACCAATACAGAACTATCGACTCCTTCCCCTTTAGTCTCTTAAGAAAAAGGAAGTTTGAAATTTTAGTTCCGATTGAAGTATCAAGATGGGTGAAAGAGAGAGAGGATGATGCTGATACTGAGACGTTCGAGTGAGAAATAGAACTGTTGAGTAAAGAGATGCAACATCGCATCGATGAAATTAGGCCTAAGGATTTAGGAGTGCAAGCCCTTAGAATCAAACATAGTTTCACAGAAGGGAGAATGATAATGAAAACTGGTATAGAAATGACTCTATTATTTGAACATTATCAATCAGCAGAAGTTGCAGCACTTAAAGACATAGTTCCCATGGATGGACCCTAATTCATCTTTGCTACCGACTTTGAAACAAATACTCTAAACCTCACAATCATTCATCAATAAATAGGAGAGAATCCATAGGTGCTATGATCTTGGACTTATTCCCTAGCCATTAATTTAGGAAAAGTATCATATATGGATGTTACCAATATGCATCGACAAGTAGGAGAAATTTTCCCTAGGAGATTGCTTGATTCAACAGTAGGAAATAGAAAGACGTAGACAATGTTTGAAAAGGTATCTAAATAGTTACATATAACGCCGGTAGTTCTAAGAACCAATACAAACTAAATTAAAGAATTAGAAGATAAAGTGATTCAACAATCTGGTCAGTTTAAATAAATTGGGCCAACTAAAAAGTTTCTGGAAGAAAAAGAGAAGGAAATCAAAGGCCTACATAACATTAAGAAAATACTAGATCACAACCCACATGTTTTAATTCAAGATTTTGAAAGAAAGGAAGAGATCGAGACCCACTTAAATAAGTGCTTAGACAAATGAAAGTTTTGAAGGAGGAATCCCGTGAAAAATAGGAACGCTACCTAAAGCTTCTAGCGGATTATAAATATACAATCGATCAAGCCCTCAATATGTCCCAATCATCTAAAGCTGAGGACTAAAAGCTTTTCACATTAGAATAACTGAGTTAGAGCAAGAACTAGAAGAGGCCAAGTCAGAGAACAAAAGAGTTGAACGTAGGGTGGAAACTTTAGTGAATCGAAAAAAATACAAGATTGAATAGATTCAGAATGCCCTTAAATAAAGACATACTGAGTAATCTGAACTTAAACAGAAACACAAAAAATTACATATATAACCATAAATACAAAAGTACAACATAAATAACACTTCATTTCATTAATATCAAAATGCTAAAATATGCTTACAAACATAATGGAAATAAACTAGCTCGGGCAATCGTAGATTATCTCTTAGAAGAGATGTGATGGCTACATGCCTCTAAACTATGTTACAATGAATATCAAAGGCCTATTTATTATTTAGAAACAATGGAAAACCATAAACATCCAAAAACCTAACCCTAGGAGGTGAAGCACCAAAACTTTGGGGCCTCTTTAGGTAAATTGGTACATCAACATCTCGGGGTCGTAACTTTGGCATACAATCTCTGTTTGGATATCATAATACCTTGTTTCGTATATCTCAAAGAGGAAGCCAAAAAAAACCAATAAATTGGTTTGGGACTTTTGAAGTCTGTCCATTTTCTCTAAAAACATCATTGAGGGCCTCAAAACAGATCCAAAAGTTCGAGGCCTAAAAAACTGCCAAAAATAGTAAATTGTGCTACAATTAAGGTAACTAAAAAACTGAAAGAGACAGTGTTGGTGGTCCAATTAGAATAGGCGAGTGGCCACCAATATCCACTTGGATCAGCCCTCCCCCCTTTGGAAGCAATGGTACCTATTGTGTTGAGTGGTTGCATAAGACTCGAGAAACTTATGTTGAACTTGGTCCCTGGTGAGCCACTTTCCTTGGTGCAGGAGTTGGCCAACTTTGAAAACCAAATATAGTTGGATATTTTGCTAGCAAGTGTCCTTGATTTGTGTGCCCATTATTCGATCAGTTGTGGCCTGTTCCATGCAGTCTGGGTTTAGCTCTATTTGTGTGAGTTGTTCTGCAATGTTGGATGTGTGCAACAATTGTGGAAAGTATGGATGAAGGTGGTCTACATTGAACACTGGGTGTAGACCAAGGAAATATGGAATGATGGGCTCTAAGCCATTGTCCCCTATAGCCTTGGTGATGTTGTATGGACCATGTTAGAGCAGGTGAAGCTTGCAGTGGGGTCCAACGTGGCACTCCTTCTACAAATGTAACCAAACTTTGTCACCCACCGGAAACTTGTGCGTCGCCCCATGCTGATCATGGTTTTGCTTGTAATTAGCATTGGCTCTATCCAATATATCATGGAATGCACTCAATGAATCTGTTAGCCATGTTAGCTTTGGACTAGACATGAGACAATCTGCATGAGTAGCTGCAAATCATATGGCCACATCAATGGGACATAATGGTTGTAATCCTAGCCCTACCTGAAAGGGGATGTGGCCTTTTGAGTTGTGGAGAGATTTGTTGTAGCTGTGATGGACATAGGGGAGGATTTTATCCCAAGTGCGTGGATGATTCAAGTTGTGCATGTGCAAAATGTGTACGATCATCCTATTGATGACTTTTGTTTGGCCATCAATTTAGGTATGGAAAGTCGTGGACTTAGTGAGTTTGGTATCCAACATCGACCAAAGACTTGACCAAAATGCACTTAGGAATATGTTTTCCCAATCAAAGATAATGGAATATGGGATCCCAAAGTGTACCCAGAGTTGCTTAAAGAGGATCTTAGCAGTGACCTTTGCTGTGATACTCTTCTTGTAGGCCGCCATAATCGCCATCTTAGAGAACTTGTCAATGACCATGAAAATGCAGTCATTGTCATGATTAGTATAAGGGAGGCCTAACATGTAATCCATGGAGATGGATACTCAAGGTCGACTAGGAGTAGGCAGAGGAGTATATAGGCCTTGCTTCTTGATGGTTGGTTTGGCAATGGCGTAGGTAGTGTAGGCTTTAATGTACCTTCCAACATCCCGACGAAGGTTCGGCCATTAAAAATACGTCTATAGTAATGCTACTATTTTCTCTACTCTGGAATGTCTAGTGACCCTACTATAGTGCACCTCCCAAATAATATTGCCATGCTCACTTGAAGTAACACAGATGTATCCCAGGTGGCATAAAAATGCATCTTGGAGGTGAACATTTGGAACTTTCTTACCTTCCTGGAGTGTTTAGTACAAGATGTCAAATTCTAGATTGCTCTTGTAAAGATGTGGCCACCCCAAAGTCTTGTGCCCATAGGAGTCGAGCACAGTGATTAGCACCATGAATAGTGGTAGGTTGAGGTAGTCTGCAACATTATTGGTGTTTCAATTCTTGTACTTAATGTTCAAATAGAATTGTTATAGGTATGTGGATCATTTCTAATGGCGATCATTCTGCAACTTCCCTTGTGTCTATATGAACTGCAGGGGTTGGTGGTCTATTTGGATGACCGTTTACTTCCCCAGGGTGTATTGCTTCCATTGATGACATGCCTACACAATGGAATAGATTTCTTTGTCATAAGTGGGATACTTTTACATTGTGTCAGAAAGTGTCTGATTATGGTTGCCACTGAATGACCCTCTTGAGTAAGAACTGCACCAATAGTATAGTCAGAGGCGTCTGTCTCAATATCAAATGATTGATGTAGGTAAGGTAATGTGAGAACTGGTGTGGAGAAGAGGCAATGATTCAACTTGGAAAAAGCCTTCTGTTGGGTTTCGAACCAAAAAAACGTTTCTTTCACTTCACCCTTGGTGACTTGACTTAAAGGCCAAGTGATATGAGAGATCCCCAAAACGAACCTACGGTAGAAATTAGCAAGACCTAAAATGCTGCGAAGCTCTGTTAGAGTGGTTGGGCTAGCTAATCCCGAATGACTTGTATCATGGCTAGGTCCACATGCACACCCTTCTTATCAATGATGTACCTCATATATTAAACCTCAGTCATGCCAAAAGTGCATTTCTCCAAATTGGCACACAACTTGTGTTGTCGTAGGGTTTGAAGGGCTTGTTGAATATGGTGGAGGTGATCTTCCCAAATCTGATTGAATATCAAGATGTCATCTAAATACACTGCCCCAAGTGGATTAGTGAAAGGTTGCAAGATGTCATCCATCAATATCATGAAGTTTGTAGGGGCATTCATCAACCTAGAAGGTCAACAACAATTCGAGAAGGACCTTCTTGGATTTGAAGGCAATCCTCCACACATGGAAGGGTTTGATAGGTACCTTGTGATAAGTGGACTTCAAGTCAATATTGCTGAAATATTGGCCCCCTTAAGCTGGTCCAGGAGGTCATCAATCCATGGGATTGGGTACATATTCTAGACAATGATCTTGTTCAAAACCCAATAGTCAATACAAAGTCTCCAAGTCCCATCCTTCTTTTGTACCAATACAATCAGGCTCCCACAGGGTGATAAGTTTGACCTAATGTGCCCTTTCTGCAACTGCTCCTAAATCTACCTCTTGATCTCATCATTCTCCAGAACAGAGCATCGATAGATCACTCCATTGGGTAGCATCACACTCAGGGTCAGATTGATGGAGTTCTTGACTTGACAGTGTAGAGGTACTCCTGTAGGTGAGGAGAAAATGTCCCTGTACCCCTCCATGACCTTGTCCATCTGCTACTGCTGTGCAGAGGAGCCTTCTCTAGAAGACTTGGCCAAAACCTTGTTCTTGACCTGAGGGCGAACCATATGGAAAACAAATTTTCTGTTCTAGGAAATGATCTTACTGCATTATTTTGTAGTGACAAAAGAGATGGCTATAGGCGGGTCTACCTCCGATATCCTGTACAACTTATTTCCCAAAGTAATAATCAAAGAGCGAGGTCTAGACTCATATACAACATGTCACGTCTAGAAGTATCATTTTCCTAATAATACATAACAAAATTCAAGAGGAGAAACATCACATGGTACCTCAACGATGAAGGGCTTGATGTTGCAGGGAAGGCAACACTACTCGTTGATGCAGAGATCTCGTCCTTAGTGAAGCTAACCAATGGTGTATGGTTGTGGATGTGATATCATCGGTAAGCCCAACCACTTCATGACCTCTGCTAAAATTAGGTTCTTTTGTCTCCCACTGTTGACAATGAACTGTAGTGGAGAACCTTTCACCTACATCTATGAGTGGTAGAGGTGTTCACCCTCCTTTCGATCCTCAAGTTCATTCTTCTGGATATTGATGGTGGCCACACTGGCACTAGGCTCCATTTCAATGCTCTGCTTCCATTTGTCATTCCCCTTGGTGAGTTTTGACTCAGAGTCGGAACATGCATTTGATTAAGAAGCCTTCATCTCAACCACCAATGACTACTTGGCCCGACAGTCACTTGTTTTGTGAGTGGATCGCTTATGGAACACATACCATTTTAGCTTGTCTTCTTTGTCTTCATGGTGTTCTTCTTTTCTTGCAACTTCAACGGTTGTCTTGGGTCACCCCACCTTGTTTTTGGCCTTTGCTCTATGGTTTAGGGGTGCCTTTTCCTTGCTTTGGATTCGCAGATCCAAAGTTTTTCTTCTTTGATTTCAAATTTTTCTCAATCTTGACAGCGTATCCATATGTTGTGTTGAGCAAGGAGATGTATAGGAATTCCATCTCATCCTAGATGTACTTACCTAGGCTCGCGGTACTTGAGTACCAAATTCCGCTTTGAATACTTGATACCCAACTTCGTGCGAAGGGCATGGAAAACATTTGTGAACTTTGACAAATCTTGGTCCCTTCCTTATCGTAGCATGGTCCACTTTATGAATTTATCTTCATAACTCCTGATATGGTAATATTGTTCCTTGGTGGCATCTTGGAAAGAATCCCAAGTGGGTGCGGCTGAAAACAGTGAGGATTCCCTCTCGTCCTTTTGTTGATATAAGGTTTCCCACTAGTCTTTGACATGTGGAGCAGCTTTGAGAAGTGAAAAATTAATTTTTCCCTGATTGAAAAAGTCACGAGTTGAAAATTTTCCTTTCAATAGATTCAACCATTTTTCTATGGCGTCTTCATCTATTTGGACCTCAAATATGGGAATATTGTAGTTAAATTGTAACTTAAAAGGAGTGGCACCTCCAGAGTGGCTGCTGGATGAAGATGTGTCGCCTCTAGGTAGTCATTGAAGGATTTGGGTAATTTTATCCATCATCATGTTCCTTTGTCACTCGAGTTCTTCCTCAGGAAATATTATGAAAGGATCTCATGGGCCCTAGCCTTTTTTTTCTTCCGCAATGGAAGGTCATTGGGGTTTATGAGGCTAGTCTTGCAAAGGTTCAACTAGACTGAGTCGTAAATATTATACCTTGACCTCGTTGGGGACATGAAAAGAAAAATATAAAAAGAGTAGATGGCTCTGATACCACCAATCTAAACTTAAACAAGAACGCAACAAATTACGAATATAACCATAAATACAAAAATGTAGTAGAAATAACACTTCGTTTAATTAATATCAGAATATTGGAATATGCTTGAAAATAGAAAGGAAATAAATTAGCTCGGGTGATGGTAGCTCATCTTCGAGAAGAGATGTGGTAGCTACATGCCTCTGAACTGTGTTACAATGAAGTTCCAAAATCATGGGCCCCGTTTGGGTAAATTGGTACATCAACTTCCCGAGGTCATAACTTTGGCCTATGATCTCCGTTTGGCTATCATAATACCTCGTTTTGAATATATAGAAGAGGCCAAAAAATATTGGTTACTTGGTTTGGGACTTTTTCATTCTCTTTGTTTTCCCTAAAAAAAAAATTGATGGCCTCAAAACGGATCCAGAAGTTCAGGACTCGAAAAACTGCCAAAAATAGTAAACTATGCTACAATTAAGGAAACTAAAAAACTGAAAGAGATAGTGTTGGGGGTCCAAGTGGAATAGGCGAGTGGCCACCAATATCCACTTGGATCAGTGAAGTTAAAACTCTACAAGAGATAATTATATTTACCCTCACAGGAAAGTAGGTTTTGATATAAGATAAAGAAGAGATCTAGAGGGAAATCAAACAAAGATATCTATAGTGAGAGCTTATGTGGAAATCCTCTTGCACTGTGAGAAGGGCATCATTAAAAGTGCCAATATAGAAGCAAAAATCATAGCTATGGTCCTAGAGGAAATATTAAAGGACATCGATTCACTCATTGATTTTATCGACACTTTAGAAGATGAAGCACTAGAAGAATTGAGTTTGCCTACCAGATATGAGTGCATTTTCTCCCTTTGTATGTTGAAGGAAAAGCGTACTGCGATGCGGCTTATGTGGGAAGAGTTTGAGAAAGCCTCCAAGGAAATGGATGATTTTAGAGCCGACTTGAATTATCTTAGGATATTTAGTGTGCCTTCATTATGGGGAAAAGAAAACTAGATAATATCCCATGAGGAATTTTGCGACAAATTGAAGAATACATAATGAGACCTCACTTTCCTAGCCATACAAGGAGAAGAGTTAGTTTCACCATCTATAATGGTGAATTCTCTTTGTAGGGACTTTACCATTTTGGCTGAAATTAACAAGATGATACAAAATATTCCTATGGCAGGGTACCATATCATATCTCAGTTAGTCGTGGTCATAAAAAAATACAAAAATGTGCCCTCGTTATCAACTGTGGAATCAGATAAAATTTCTAAGGTGATATAGTATTTAAAACAAAGTCTTACTATGAAGCGGGTGTTTTCAACAACTTAGGAAGTCTAGCCTATTCCATCGATGCAATTGATAACATAGCAACTAGAGGACTGGAGCAAGATTCCCTTAATTACCACTCAAACACTAGTGGTCAGGATGTGTGGGGCCCACAGTTTTTCCCCACCGGGCACGTTAAATAAAGTTCAAAGTTCAAAGCCACAAAGGCGATCATGATGTTTATGTATTTTATTTGAAGCTAAGTTGTTTAATTTTAATTTGTTTACATTTAAGACAGTTACTCAAGATAATTACTTATCATATTACTATTTAAAACCCTATTTCCCGTCAAGGGGTGGTTGTTTACAGAATATAAATTTTTTGATTTTGAAAGATTGATTTGTACATGTTACATAGAATTTTTATCGTGTGAATGAAGCAACTTTGCATTTATGATAAACCATTTTTATGTGTGTGTGTGTTTGTATATGACAATCGAAGTGCTGAATCTGGGACTTGTTCCTGTTTAGTATTCATTTTTGTTCAATATTTCCATAATTTGATATCTATATTATCAATTTGAGTGATTGCATGATAAACATTTGATTGAACGTAATTTTAGAAGCTTTCCTCTAAAATTAACAATAATTTCTGTTTTTTTATCTATGATTGTCATGTTATTTGAATGTTTTGTGACATGTTTGTGTTCGAGATACTAGTTACACTCAGGAATTTATAAGTTTCTCATTTATCTCTATGATTTTAAAGTTTTAAAATTTACTATTGAATTATTCCATCATAGGAGAATTGAAATGAGAAATTAAGAAATATTTGTACCTATTGCAATGGTCTTACATCATTATTGAGTCTGTTTGTTATCTAATATAATTGCACATGTTTTAGTTATTTTCTAGTTTTTATGACGTTATTTTCAATTTTCTTTTAGCTCAATGTGTGAGGTTTACCATATTTGCATTAGTTTTATCTTTCAACAATATTTATTGGATAATATTCCTTCTATTAATGCCACGATATTACTACAACTTTCGAATTACTTTTATCTGACCTTATTATATTTTCTTTATTTAAAATCATATAGCTATTAGCAGGGTTACCCCTTGTGGCATATTGATGGTTAGCCTATAGCACCTAGAGTTGGAGGGATTCTATGTCCTCAGTGAATGCATCCTTAATTTGTTCATTTGTGGGGACAATTTGAGCACTAACATATGAGAAGGGGTCCAAGCCATCCTCATAGGTCACCTGTGGAGGCATAGTCCATGGAGGTAGCTACAAATTTCCGTGTGGTGACCCCCTATCACACATAAGGATATTTAAAAGTGGAAAGCTCAGGTCAGTAAGGTATGTCATGCTCTTTCAGATTCTGAGTTATTGAATGGGGTATCCCACTGGCTTCCTAACTTTGGTCACACCAAGGGAAGAAGGAACTAGTATCTATAGTTAGTCACTCCCCATTGGAAACTTAAGATGTTGTTGGGTTGTTTCCTTAGAGAAAAACATGAAGAAAAAAATTATACCATCTCCTTCTTCAACGAAATCCAAAGGAATTAGTGGAAGATGTAGGATTTCTTATACAAAATGGATGCTTGTCTTAATCACATGGAAAAAAATATACAGTGTGAGTTCAAGCTTCAAGAGCCTCTTGACACAAAATTGGATGGGCCCGCCCTAGTGAATTCATTGGAATATTGAACCATTTTATATGTGGTGGATTTTTGTTTTTCTATTTACAAGGCTTCGTGATTAATGTTTTCCTATGTAAATGTTGATGGTTATGTTTTTAGTAGACTCATAGACTTATCTCCTACTAATCTTCACCTCTAGTTTCCAATATGGCATAGTGAAACCAGTAATGATCTAGGTGGATATTGGTGGCCACCCACCTATTCCACTAGGACCCCCAGATTGTTTCTTCAAGTTTCATTAATTGTAGCACAATTTAATATTTTTGGTAGTTTTTCAGGCCCTAAACTTTTAGAGTCGTTTTGAGGCCCTAAACGATGTTTTTTTGGAAAATGGGCAAATTCATGACATGTGATAGGGGTTTTCAGTTGAAAGTTGTATTCCTTAGATAGAACTTTCTAACAAGGTATCACACATGTAAAATGAATATTGTATGCCAAATTTACGACCCCAGGAAGTTGATGTACCAATTTACCCCAATGGTGCCAACATACTTTTGGCGCTTCATCTCCTAGGGTTAATTTTTTGGATGTTTAGGGTTTTCCACTGTTTCTTAATAATAAATAGGCCTTCAAGACTCATTATAACATATTTCAGAAGGCATGTAGCCACCACATCTCTTCTTATAGATAAGATACCATTCTTCATGTAACAGTTTTCAGTACTTTTTTATTAATGAATTGAAGTTCTATTTTTATTATAGCTCTATGTTTTTGTTTATATATGTATTTCATTTCGTTCCTTCATAAATCTGGGTCATTGGTATCGGATCAATTTTATCTTTCTCTCTTTTTCTATGCATGTCCCCAATGAGGTCGGGGTATAAGGAGTTGTGACTTGAACTAGTTGAGTCTTTGTAAGACTGTCCCCGCCAACACTGATGACCTCCCATGGCGGAGTAAAAGAAATACAAGGGAGTAGGAGATCCTATCAAACTGTTTCTTGAAGAATCCCTCAAGTGGAAAAGGAATGAGATGATGGAAAATTTTTCCCAATTTCTTCCATGGATTCCCACAGGTGACACATCTTCATCGAGCAGTCACTTTGAAGGTGCCACCCCCTTCAAGGCACAAGTTAACTTCGATACCCCTATATATAAAGGTTAAATAGATGAATATTTTATATATAAATGGTTGAATCTGCTGGGAGGTTATTTCTCGGTCCATAGTTTCTATGATACAGAAAATATTACTTTTGCACTGCTTAAGGCTGCCACTGATGCCGAGGACTAGTGGGAAAATTATTGTGAGAAAAGGGTCAAGGAACCCTCTCTGTTTATATCCGCACACTCTTGGAACTCTTTCCGAGTGTTGAAGCCCTAAAAATCAGGTCGACAACAAGGGGGATACCCACCCGGTCCGGGCCTTGGTTAGCAGCTCCTTATCCGTTTGGTATAGTGGGTCCGACTGGGGATAACAGGACCAGTTTCCCGATCTTGGGTGTGTGTGTGTGTGTATAGAGTTGAACTATGCTGATCTGAGAGTATTTTAAAGCTAAATCTAAATCAGATTCTTTAACTTTACTTATGCTATTGTAATCTAGTGAGAAACAACAAATCAAATCTATTCTAACCTGGGATTGTATATCTTCCATTATGCAATCTAAAAAGATTTCGAATAATAACTGGTAATAAAGATCATTCAGCTATCATAAGAAAAGAAACCATTTGAGATGAACCACTTTGCATAAGAAGTTAGGCAAAACAGTTGTGAACAACATATCGCATAATAAGCCATTCATATGTCACACATAAACTATATGACTCCACCGTACAAAAGTGCCAAATGATAACCCATATATTCATGGAGTAACATATAAACAACAGAAACTGTAAATTACTTAAAGAATATAAGCAGACATTGCCAAGAGATAAAAGTACCATTTATGACTAGTTCTACCCATAAGCTTCAAACAAAAATGATCTATTTCTACTTGTTCTAAAATCTACCAAGAGTACAGAAGTGCAACATCAGTAGCAGATATCAAAATGCAAGTAAAAATAAATCTCGAGCCATCCATTCATCAAAACCTCCTCTGAGGGTGCAGAAGTGCATGTTCTGAGGATAAGTTTTTGACAAATCTCTGGACCCTTCTCTAAATGCATGAGAAGGGTTAAAATACTACTTCCTAAATCTAATAATAGTCCATTTCCAACCCATAGTTGGAAATTTAGATACATAGCGAATAGAATACATAATGTAAGCAGACAGATAAAACGGAGGATAGACCCTTTGTGACAAGGATCTCTTAGAATGGTAATTCATGACAGCAGTGAATAAATTATCAGAAAATATTTTGGCCCAATCCACGAGATCGGCATTTGTGGTAGCGTCTATGAGTGGTAGCCATTCAGACGAAAATTTATTTATGTCTGGCATCCCAAACAGCCTACACAACATGGCCGCAGCAAAACAATATGGACAGGTGAGAGAACCAGTGCTATACATACCATTTTTGTCCTTTTTTAGCGGCTCCTCTCTTCTGGTCCATTCTTTAGTGGTTTCTGCCAGGTTTGGGTTCTCTGCTGCAAATTTCTTGACAAATTGCGTGTTTTAGGTCGTCTCAGGCTCCGGAAGATGATACATAAGCTTTAAGTCTTGTGCGGCGAATGATCCTATGAGCCCATGCCTGGAGACTTGAATTGTCTGCCTTGTAACTCTGCATTGTCAAGTATCCATTTGATCATATCTGTATATGGCAATATCTTGGGTCTAGCTGCTATTCTATGAAGAAATGAACAAGCCAACTCTTCTAAGGATGCCTCGGAAGAGTTTGGTGATCCCGCGGCGCTATCAACCTTCATTACTTTGGGATTTTCCTCCTCCAGCAGCCTATACATGCCTTCCCAGGTCGAAATTCCTGCGTCTCTGTTGCATGCAGTGTCTGTGTACAAGGGCACCATCTCCTTTGCCTTTTCCTTCGCCTCGAAGGCTTGGGCTTTATTCTTCTTTCCCATTTGCTCCTGCGTTCGGATTTTTGAATCTTCTTATCTCCTAGTTCCTGCAGATTACGAGCGAGGTGGAAATGACTGATTGAGAAAGGTGATGGGAGAGTTTTAAATGCAGCCGATATACTAAATATGCCACCTTACATGAAACAATTCTTCAGCAAAGCACGCGTCTTTATTTCATTAAATAACTGAAAACTAACCCACTTACTATTATTAAAAGTGCATGATTTGGAGTCAGATTATGGTAAGTGGTCTATCTTTGAATGGCGTGCCCTAACAATTTGCGATTAAATGATTCATGATTCGCTTTATGCTACATCGAAGATCGTGCCATCGCAAGGCGCACTTATCGCAAATCGCCAAATCGCAGATTGTGTCATTGCGGCGATCGCAATATCACAGGTCGCAACATCGCGGGTCGTAGGAATTTGATGTTTGTTAAGTATTGCCATTTCATTTCTGCGATGTGCGATCTTGCGATCGGTGTTATCGTAGATCGGCAGATTTTGAGGTTTTTTTTCTTATGAACATTACTTACTGCGACGCGGCATTAGACTTAACGTTGGGGGGCCT
>APFE030387942.1:65883-76282 GCA_000404065.3 Pinus taeda
TACAAAGCAACAAAGATATCCTTCCAAACATTTGTTTACTATCTCAGTTTTCCCACCAGATTGAGGATGATAAGATGAACTATGAGCTAACTGAGTACCAAGACAAGAAAATAATTATGTCCAAAAATTTCCAGTGAAGATGGGATCTCTTTCGCTTACAATAATCTTTGGGTTTCCATGTAGCTTTTGAATTGTTTCCATAAATGCAGTAGAAACTGTACTGCTTTAAATGGATGAGATAATGCACAAAAGTGTGCATACTTGGTAAGTCTGTCAACTACCACGATGATTACATTATTCCCTTTGGATTGGGGTAAACCTGTGATAAAATCTATTGAAACCTCCTCCCAACATTGACTTGGAATGGATAAAGGTTGTAGTAGACCTGGGGTCTTAATTGTTTCAACTTTATTTTGTTGGCAAACCAAACATTCTGCCACAAACTTTTGAATATCAAATTTAAGGCCATCCCAAAAAAATTCCTTCTTAACCCTGTGGTAAGTCTTTACAAATCCCGAGGGCCCTCCTAAGGGATAGGTGTGCAATTCCATAAGAATCTTTTGTTTGAGTTGGGAATTTTTACATAGGTATAAGCGATCTTTGTACCATAATGAATCATTTTTCCAGCTAAATGTATCAGATGCACTGGGATCTTGTTGTAAATTTTGAATGAGTGCCCCCAATTCTTCATCATTCTTCCATTCATCCCTTGCCTCGTTTATCCAATCTAGTTGGATAATAGATATGGCACAAAGCAATTCTTCCGCATCCTTATCCTTTCTTGAGAGTGCACCTGCCATAACATTTTGCTTCCCTTTTTTGTAGAGATTTCAAAGTCATAACCCAACATCTTTGTGACCCATTTTTGTTGCTCTTCTGAAGATAATCTTTGTTCTAAAAGGTATTTAAGACTATCATGATCTGTTTTTACCTTGAAGTGTCTTCCCATTAGGTAGGGTCGCCATTTCTTAAGTGCATGGAGTATTGCCAACATTTCCTTCTCATAAATAGCTTTGCGTAAAAACTTTCCTTGATTGGATGACTTTCAAAAGCAATGGGTCGTTCATCTTGCATTAAAACAACACCAATTCCATTTCCCGAAGCATCACATTCCACAATAAAGGTTTTTGTGAAGTCCGGTAGCTAAGACCGGTGCTTGGCACATTGCCTCTTTAAGATGTTCAAAGGCCTTTGTTGCTTCGGAGTCCATGAAAATGCATCTTTCTTTAATAATGTTGTTAGAGGTGCTGCTATTCTCCCATAATTCCTAACAAACTTGCAATAATACCCTGTCAACCCAAGAAATCCTCGCAGATGCTTTATGGATGTGGGAATTTTCCATTCCTTAATGGCTTTAATTTTGCTAGGGTCTACCTTAACACCTTCATGAGATACAATATGACCCAAATATTCCACCTCCTGGACTCCAAAGAAAAATTTGGAACTTTTTGCATATATTGTTTCTCCTCCAATAGTTGAGCACCCTATCAACATGTTCAACATGATCCTTCCAAGACATGCTATAGATTAGTATATCATCAAAAAATACTAACACAAATTTTCTAAGGAATGGTTTGAAAATGGAATTCATCAAACTTGAAATGTAGAAGGTGCATTGGTAAGGCCAAAAGGCATGACCAAAAATTCATCCCTCATGAGTTCTAAATGTTGTTTTTGGAATGCCTTCAGTCTTCATTCTGATTTGATGATATCCTGAACGAAGATCCAACTGGTGAAGTAAATTGATCCATGCAATTCATCCAATAATTCATCAATGACAGGAATGGGAAACTTATCTTTAATAGTGAGCTTGTTGAGCTCCCTATAATCCGGACACATGCGCCATGATCCATCCTTCTTGTGCACCAATACTACTGGAGCAGAGAAAGAACTTTGACTCGGTTGAATTATACCAGGCTCTAGCATTTCTGCAACCATACATTCAATTTCACTCTTTTGGACATAGGGAAATCTGTACGACCTGATGTTTGGAGGAACACTTCCTGGAATTAGATGAATAGCATGATCATGATCACGCACAGGTGGGAGACCTTTGGGAGTCTCAAATACCTTGGAATGATTGTCCAAGACCTTTTGGAGATCTGGAGAAATAGATGATTTTGATGTGGGAACCTCTAGTGAACATAATTGTGCAATTACGCCCATGGTTTTTTCCTTAGAAGCTTTGTCATTCCATTAGAGCTGATTATCTTTCCTGGTTTCCTTGCAATACCTCTTAATTCAACTTCCTTTCCTTCCGAAGAAAATTTCATAAAAAGTTCTTGAAAATTAAAAGCTATTGTACCCAAGGATTGTAGCCATTGGACTCCTAGTACAACTTTAGCACCACCCATTAGAATGGAAAGAATTGGGATATTCAATACATATTCTCCCATGGATAGCTTGATATTATGGCACTTTCCAAAGAAATTTATGGTTCCTCCACTTGCAACCATAACTTGACACTCTGATGCTGGATATAAGAAGCAATTCAATTCCTTGGCTATCTTACAATTAATAAAATTATGGGAACTTTCTGAATCAATCAACACTATTACCTTTTTCTTCTTGATATGTCCTTCTATCTTGATAGTTTGAGGAGTGGTAATTCCAGCCAATGCATTACAAGATATGATTGGATTCATTTCTTCTTTCTCTAGGGTTTGTACCTGGTGTATATCCTCTTCTTTTGGTGTTTCTTGTTCCTTTTCTTCCTCCTCTTCACAATCTATGTA
Source organism: Pinus taeda (assembly GCA_000404065.3). Taxonomy (NCBI): domain Eukaryota; kingdom Viridiplantae; phylum Streptophyta; class Pinopsida; order Pinales; family Pinaceae; genus Pinus; species Pinus taeda. The sequence continues at coordinate 68,619 of APFE030387942.1, forward strand.
AAATAATTTCTTCTCAACACAGTTATGACCTTTAATGTATTTGCTATCACAACTATAACAAAGCACTTTTTCTTTTTTTTCTTCCAATTGTTGGGGTGTCAACCTTGTAGGTTGTGGATGGCTGGGGGAAACAACACTTCCATCCTTATAGTTGTGAGTGGTAGGCTTCCTTGTTGCCATAATTTTGCTTTCCATTTTTCTTGCCAACCTGAATGTCTTCTCCAATGAGTTAGGTTCCCAAGGCGAACCTCATGTTGGATGTTATCCTTTAAAGTCCCTATGAACATATCAATCCTATGCTCCTCTAGAATATCTTTCACCCTTATATTCAATTTTTGGAAGTCTTCAATGTGCTCCCTCATTGAACCCTTTTGTTTGAGGTTTATTAATTGGCTAATAAAAGTGTTGTTTTTTGTATCCTTATAATGCGCTGTCATTTCTTCCGTAAAAATTGCCTAAGTCACAATTTGTTTACGAGATCAAAGCCATTGATACCATACAATTTTTTTTGGTTCCAAATATAAAGTTGCAATGCATACCTTTTGTGTGTTTTGCACATTATGGATATCGAAAAATTGCTCCATCTGTAGTATCAATGTTACGGGATCCTTGCCACCAAACTTCCTCATATCGATCTTTGGAACATGGTGGGTCTTTATTCCAATGTTAGAGTCTATGAAATCATGATTAACATTTCTTTTGTTCTCATCATGAGTTTCCTCTACAACATTTTCGCCATTAAGAAGCCTTTCTTGTAGCAACTTTGTCAAACCTTCCTTCAATACTTCAATGTCTTTCTTAAAATCTTCCATGTTGTCATTCTTCAAATCATGATTAACATTCCTTTTTTTCTCATTATGAGTTTCCTCTCCTACCTTTTTTTCCATTACGAAGCCTTTCTAGTAGTTTTCATACCATCCATCCTAGCTTCCATGTCGTCCATCTTAGCTTCCATGCTATCCATCTTAGTTTCCACACCATTCATCTTAGATTCAATGCCATTCATATTAGCTTCCATGTCATTTATCTTAGCTTCCACGCCATTTATCTTAGCTTCTGTTAGCTTTTGTAAGAGTGACATTTGTTGCACTTCGTCTGGTAATTTTGAATATCATGTAGCATTTCTTCCTCTTCTTCAAGAATCATGCTAGAGCTTTCAGGTTGTTTACTAGGGTTTTCCATTTTCTTTCTTTGGGGCATCAATTACCGATAATAATGTTTCACTATGCCCTTTGAATTCCTTCAAAATAATTTTTCAAACCAAGCTTATGCAAAGATTTAAAAAAAAATACACACATTTTTTCACTTTGTAGGTACTCGATATTGAATTTGATGTATCTTTGTAATTTTTTATCTTCCAGTTCTAAGATTTGTATCTGCAGTAGCTCTCTGCGTCCTCTTTCCAATGCCACCATTCTGATAAAAATTGGATTCTTGAAGAAAACATTATGCACAATCTCCCAAGATGACCTGATTATATACCTTTTCACAAGAGTGATCTTGTACGAAGTGCTAGGTATCATTATTTTGACCTTAGGACCAAAAATAGATACATAGAAAACTACAGGCCATCCTCTTTCTGTAACTTCTTACAAAATTGCAATCTGATGCTCAGAGAGAAAGTTATGATGATTTTCCCAAGGTCACCTGTTTGGGATGTAATTCAGGAGCTTACAGAAACCCTAAATTCCTCAGATTATATATCTGAAATTATAGTGAGACAAGATTTGAAATTCAAACCCAAGGTTTATCTCGATTTCTTCGCAAATGGGTTTTTGTTTTCACTTTTGAAACATCACAGAAAAACGTTATAACAAAAATATCATGATGACCTATTTTAGATGAAACTCGGGAGCTTGCAGAAACCCTAACTTCCTCAAATCATATCTCCGAACCTATAGTGGGAAAAGAATGGAAATTTGGATCCAAGGTTCAGCGTGATTTCTTCTGAAATGGGTTGGTTTTTTATATTCTGAAATGTCGCGGCAAAAAAGTTATAGTGAAAATTCCACGATGACCTGTTTGGAGTAGCATAACCCTAGAATCCAAAGCTTTGATACCAAATGTTATGAAACCAGCTCACAAAAAGATATAAAAGAGAGATTAACGCCTTCAAAATAAGTCTCTTCGAGGGGGAACCTCCTTTGCATCACACAAATGAATAATTGTTGGATGATTCAAATGACAAAACCTCCTTTCTATATATAGGAGTCTAAGGGGTCACAATATAACCCAAGCCGACCTAAGCATAAAAATATAAGGCCACATAAATAACAATAGTGGGCTTCTGGGGTGCACAATAATAACAATATGGGGACAATAGGGTCACAACAATTACAATAAGGGATACAATGACAAAAGTAATGGGCTAATCATTAGTATTATAGGGACCTAACATAGTGGTGTGACGAAGATGATGAGGGACACAAGAAAGTGGTGTGACATCCACAAGATCCCCACTCACAATGTAAATGAGTGTCATGCCAAGAAGACATTAGTGGTTGAGCCAAAATATTTAGAGACTAATGCATGTTCTGATTTTGAGCCAGAACACAACAAGGGGGAATGATAAGGGGAAGACGTTAATTGACGTAGAACCCAGTGCCATCAGTTCCACCACTATGGTCCCAAATATCAAGCCTAAAGATCCAAAGGAGGGGGAGCATCTCTTCCACGCACATATGTGGGTGAAGATTTATCTTCTACAATTCATTGTTTACTATTGGAGACAAAAGAACATCATTTCAATAGAGGTCATTAAGCGGCTGGGCCTAGCAACCACACAACACTTGCAACCATGCACGATCGCGTGGCTCTACCAAGGATGATATCTCTGCATCATTCATCAGTGTTGCCTTCCCTACAACATGAAGTCCTTCATGGATGAGGTATTGTGTGATGTTTCTCCTCTTGAAGTTTGTGAAGTATGATTAGGCCAAACATTCTTGTTTCAGTGTCATGTTGTGTATGAGTCCAAGCCTTGTATTGTTATTATTACTTTGGGAATTAAATTATATAGGAAAACAGAGGTAACCCAACCTACTACCATCTCTTGATCTATACTAAGAAATGCAGTGCTGGCTTGATGGGCCCTGACCCAAGTTTAACTTTGATTAGCCAAGCAAATCCCTACACTGCTGGCCCTTTCGCCATCAATCTGTGGAGCATGGACTGAAGTCTCACCCGAAGCAGTATGGGGGGATGGAGAAACTAAGTTTCCACACCCTATGATGGTCATGATGTTGTTTTATACACTAACCCTTCGTTCGAGTAGACCGATAAGCTTTTTAGGGATTATCGATATACTTCTCTTATTCGGCTTCGAGACCTTCATAAAGGTCTGTGATCTTCCTTCGCGTACCCTAAATAGGTGATTCAAAAACTTATGCGCCTATGTGATTACACTTACTACTGTATTTATCTAGATTAGCATAAGTAGTGGATAAATTCAACATGTCTTATGATTATTTTCATGTAAACAGATATTCCTACTTGTGTTCATCTAACAAAGTAAAATACATCGATTCGCGCATCAATACAACATTAAATCATAAACCCAATATTCACATAACATAATCACATGCTTTCATAATAGAAGTAAAATAACTCATACATAGGTAATTCTAGAATAATTCTCTTTATTGATGTTCAGATCTCCTTTATAGACTCTAACTACCTTGTGCACACCACTGTAGGGGTCTGCGCACTCAGCTATAGAATTATACTCTAGCTCTCTGCGCACATAGCTACAGAGCCTCTCTCCTATGCTAAGACTCTTCGCTCTTAGCTCTCATAGACCCATTACATTCATCAACATCAATTATGACTCCAGACTACCTTAGACTCTTCTAAGACTTCCCTTTTTAAACAATCCCATGGTCCGCGGACCAAGGGTGGATCTCATAAAGCCGACACAAGTTAACTAAACCAAGGGTAGAAACCCTTGATGAATCTTTACATCTTCACACTCCACAACCACAAAATGTGGAGAATTTACATTCTTTATAAAAAACATTGGCCTTTAACCCCAAAACTTGGGCTTTTAACCCCAAAACTTGACCTTAGGGGACCCATTCTCAACAGGCCCCCAACACAAATTTGGTGACTCACCCCCGAGTCACTCTACTGGTGCAGAGATATTGTCACAAAGACCTCCCAGCTCCACTTGAACTACTGCAACCTCGGTGGTACACTGCGTCACCGCCTACTTAACCTGCTCGACCAGCTGCTCCGTCACTAGTCCTCTACTATTTGCCTATAGTTTCTGCTATGTTGTTTGCATACTAGCTAATTTTCCTTCAATGGAGTCAATTAGTACATAGGCTTCATCTAGCTAAGGCCCTAATCTGGCCTTCAGTACTGCCTCCTTGCGCTGTGCTACGTCCACCTGTTCCTTCAGTGCCTTCGCTTCCTACAGCTTCGTCAACCTCTATGTGATGGTGACGGTGCGCACCGTTGCTTTGACCTCATCATATCTCTACTGTAGTTCCCTTGCCTCTATTTATAGTCGTTGCACGTTGGGATCTTTGTGCAAGTTGGTAACTACTTCGAGCAACTACTCGAAGATCGAAGTGAACTCCTTCACTATAGTAACTACATTCCTGACAGTTGCCTCGTGCTATTCTTTGACTTCTAAGGGTGTTGAAGGCTGGGCACTCAAATAAATTGAACCTTAGCCATCTCTATCCTTGCATCGCGCACACCTATAGTGAGCCTCTAAATTATTTCATCGACTGGTGCATCTTCTGGGATGTTCATCTCTAGAATAGTTCAACATGCCTCAGCTACTATGGCTGTGGTGCACTCATTCTTCTCTATGATCTTCTTAAGGAGATCTAGCACAGACATCTTCTCAACAAACTTTTGGGCATTGTTGACCTTCTACTCACTGATCACATTCAGCGCACACTTCTCTCTGGCCTAAAGTTCTGTGACGACACTGTCTTGCAAGGTGTAAAGGGGTTCACTTAGCAGTGCGGCCAATTTCAACCCAACCTTCTTGAGAGCACTGATGGTGGCCTTGTCAACTTCCTCTTTCGTAGTCAATGCTCCGTCCAGTAGCACGATAGCCCAAGGATCCAAGGAGCGGACCAACTCCACTGCTTTAGAGGTGACAGGTGCCAAGCTAGTTGACGCTGTGCTACACTGTCCCACTGTTATAGCTCCAAATCACTATTATGGTTTGTGATGCTACACTCATGGCCTAGGGCAACCCCTCCTTCCAGACCTGGTCCCAAATTTAAAAAACAGTGTTTTATTCCTTGTACGCGACATTGCCCTGAGTTAAACGCGTGTATATGTGGGTAGGAATATACCAAACCCGCGTATATGTATTAAAACACTTAAAAAAAATATAAAACTCCTTATTTTCGGGCGGAGATCGCGGGTTTTACCTGCTGATCACCTGTTAGTGCCCATGGCCCAACTGTTCCCAACCAACTCCTAACTTAAAAACTACTTTGGGAGTGGTATAAAAAGACATCAAAGGGAAGGCCTAAGGGAGGAGAGAAGAGAGAGAAAGGTTATTATACTAAGATTTTTCCCCTGACCAGGTCTGAAGACCCTTGTGCCTTCTGCACTTCCCCCATTTGTACAGGAAACCCTTGTTTCCTTGTGAGTTGATGTTCATCCACTAGTTATGGCATCATGGAGTGAGTCTTGGAAGGAGATATGCTAAAGGCTTGAGGCTGGGCGGATCCAGAAGGAAGCTTTGCTTGGAGCCTGCGGAAGGTGACTCAGGTGAAATTATTCCTTTCATGCATTTTATTTGTCTATAATAAAAGAAACACGTCTTGGTTCCTGATATAAATCTTCTTTATGTTTATGATATTCATGTTGGAATTCATATGTGAATGGTTGTTTAAAGTTCACAACTAACTACCTTTCTTTATAACATGAAGATGATTTTTTTATAAGTTTTTGTCCATATACTACCGTGTTCTTTGGAATTGGTTGTTTTGCAGGACAAAAGAGCAAAAGGAGCTTGAAGAAGGGTTTGGACCCTAAATGACCTTCTCAAACGTATGACCTAAGGTACGCCCCTCTTACTATAGAATTTGCTTATAATAGCATAATGGCTGTGTGAATGTGTGTTTATCTTTATAGAAAGCTTTCAGTCTGTTAGGGTTTCACCCCAAAAGCCTTAGGGGAACATTTCCCTCAACAGAATTGGAGACTCCGCTGGGGGCAACACTCTTGTTGTTCCTAGTTTGGGTGTTTTCAAGCCAATCAGGGCTCAGTTGCTTGTTGGTTTGCTGTTACTGTCTGGTCTATTCTTGAATTCTAAGTTTTGCGAGTTTCTTCAGTTTGTTTTTTATTTTTCTTGAAATCTTTCATATACGCTGTTTTCCTTAGTTACAGAAGCGTATGTACGCTTTTTTCCTGAAGTAAACCCGCGTATACGCAGGTTTCCTCAGACACAGTCGCGTATACACGCAATCTGCACATAAGTACAGTCGCGTATATCTTGCAATTTTCAAGATTTGTAAATCTTTTTGTCTCTGAAGGTCTGTCTAGTGGTTTGATTCAGTCTAAAACAGTCATTTTCCAGTATCAGTTGTTTGTTTTACAACAAGCATCTTGCTCCAAATTCTCTTTGATTGTAAGGGGTATTGGTCTTGTTTTTGTTGTTTTAAGCATCATCGTTTTTTGCTAAAGCATGCAAGATTTCTTGCTGGAATCTTGGCTGCTCTGATTCATCAGGGCAGAAAGATTGGTATCAATCTTTGTGTTGGATTTTGCTTTTGGTGACTTTTTGTTTGCTTGACAAAACCGGCTTTTGTGACCATCTACTTCTTTGTTTCATCAAAGTTGTCGATTGATGCTTTCTTGAAATTGTCTTTTTGATATTTCTTGGTCTTTGTTACCAAAGCTTTCGTTGCTGCTTTTGATTGTTAAGAGCATCTTTAAACACATTTATGTTTGTTGAGTTTTCATCCATTGTGTGGTGTCAACTTGCAAAAGTGTTTGTTGCCTATTCTTCAATCACAAAGTTTCAACCTTGTTGAGAGCATTTTTGAAAAGACTCTTTTGTTGTTGCTTTGAAGAAAACTTTTTGAAAAACTTCATTTTGCTTTCTTGAACTTGGTTTTCCTTTGGTTTCCTTTTAGTGAATGAAAGTGCTTTATGTTTGTCTTGAAACTTGTTTTTAGTGTTTAGACGAAATGAATGGTAGCATCTCATATTCCATCTAGACATTGTAAGTGGCAAAAGAAAATTTGATCAGCAAAGCAATTTTCATTTCTTGTTTTTAGAGTTGTTTTGAATCTTGCATCAAGCATATAGTTGTTGCATTAGGATAGATTTGCATCTCTTTAGGCATACATAGTTTTGTTAACTTTTGAGTGTGAAGTGTGAATTTACGAAAAGAAAAGAAGAGTTTGTTTCATTAGAAGTTTTCCTTGAACCCTATAGAAATTACTCTTCATCGAAAAACAAAGACAAGTGCACATGCATATAGTCAGGTTTTATTAATTTCTTTTGCATCGAAAAAACAAAACTAGTTTCACTTCCATCATCTCCTGACTTAAAAAACAACCCATTTTAAAATCAAGTGCTAACTAAAATTCACTAGAACCTTTTCTTTTAAGTTAAATACACCAACAAGTTTTAGGATTTTAGGGCCTTGGATTAGGCGAGTGGAGAGTTAACTCTCCAAGGCCATT
>APFE030387946.1:5267-42796 GCA_000404065.3 Pinus taeda
AATAATCATCATAATTAAAATAACTTTACAACAAAGAAAAACACTGGAAATAATTTAATTAAATTATTATTTTAAAATATGAAATTCAATGCAACTGGTACAAACCAATAATCAAAAAGAAAAATGGTATTTAAAATGAGATATATAAATGTTGAGAGGATCGTAAACAAGAAAATAAAAAGTATAACACATGATAATAAAACCATATGAAAATCCTCCATTGAATTCATCCAAAGAAATGTTCAAACACATTGAGCCAATACCAACATTTATCAAAATCTATAACAAAAATATCTTTACATCAAATCTAATGCTTGTTGCTAGTTGTGATTCAAGAAATGGCATAGAGACACTATAGTTTTAGAGAGAAACTTGTTCTTCCACGCCATTGTTACTCTAGTGATTCTCTAATAGTGCGAGAAGTGGGGCCCAAGTATTCCAAAAGACAAATGAAATAAAGTCAAAAGAATGTAGAAACCAATTGTGATCTCATCTTTGAAATTAAAATCCCCAAACAATACAAAATCTTTTTAGTAGAAAATAGGGTTATGCCCACTTGAGCTGGAGAAAATAAAGACAACATTATATAGGATGCAGGATAGATTTGGACAAGAGCATATTACACCAAATCAACATGGATATGATTCAAATAAGGAATAAACCATGCAATATCTGTTGAACAAGAATGTCAGAGGCATAAAATAAGAGCACTTGCCAATGAGAGGACAACATTGAATCAACACATGCATGAATGATATAGGACTTGGACAAGGAGAAAGAGAGCACAAAAATAACAACAATACTACATCGAGCATGTTAACCTAGTGGGATAGATCAAAGTGCAAGAGTGCCTTAAGGTTAATTTGCCTTAAAGGTGAAAGCATGTCATGGCTCAACTATGCGACACACATAGATGGAAGTAGGTCAAGGAAGAATGTAATGGCAAGACTTTCCAAGTTGACAGATCTGATAAAGTAGAAACAAACAACACTTCCTCCTACATTGTACCACTTATAACAACATTAAGATGGGGTTGACATTGAAAGAGAAAGGTTGGCATATAATTTTCTAGGACAATCAGCGAGTAAACATTACAAGTTTAACATCACAAAGGATGCACCTCAAAGGAAAATTATTGTAAGGAAAAGCACAGGTTTTGAACCCCCAAAGAATCCATTCAACTAAAAATTTTAGGGACTTTTGCTCAAGTCTTGTATAAAGGAGTATCCTCTTTTTGCAATGATCTTACAATTTAACTTTCTAAATAATTTTATGTTTTTTTCAGAATTATATGTTCTATATTTGGCAAGGAAGGTGTTGTCGTTGTGAAAACACCCTCCAAAATTTTGCCTACACTTGAATTTTGGAGCCCACTATGGATCTTGTGATCAGTCACTTCTTGATTGGTTGATGCTTTGTTAAGTATTTGATCTCTCTTCTTGAATTGTAAGTGTCAAAGTCACTTACTCACACATGCTCAGTATGGAACAAGTTCATGAGTGCATTCTTCTACGCAAGCTTGAACAAGCATAGAACAATTCGTCAAGATAGTTCCCATGCGATGATAAACCTATGTCAATAGTTCGTGTGTGGTTTCATTAACATTGTCTCACTTTTGACTGTGATTGTATTTCTATTTCGATGAGTAATCCAGGAGGATCCATCGATCTAATTGCACAAGTGTTCGAAGTATCGTCATCAGTATTCATGGGTGTCGTTCAGTGTCATCGTCGCTTCAATTCAGCTTCGACAGATCGACGGTGTTGGTTATGATTAGGATGTCAGGTAATGTTTATAGGTTTTCATGGTGTTCAACAAAGATGGTTTAGCGCCTGGTTGTCAACTTGAGTTCGTTGACAGTTCCCTAGGGTTTGGTCGACAACATGTGTTTTTTCGTTCGACAAACAAGATTAGTGTCGACATGGTTGTGTCGTCCACGGTAGAGGTTGATGCGTCGACAAAGGTGTCATTCGAGGCATAAGTTTGTTTTCAAGGTTGTCGTTGCAAAGACAACAGGAATCGACAATGTGTGTGGGATTTGTCATCACATATGGGTTTGCATCACATTGTGACGAAAGATTGTACATGGGTTTTTAAATTCTAGACCTAAAATCCTAATCCTACATCTAAGTCTTAATGACTAAAACTAAACACTAAACCCTAGCACTAAACCATGTATTAGTCCTAAACCTATTTCCTATGCTAAACCCTAACCTAAAAACCTATCGCATATTCCTATCTATCAAAAAATACATTAAAAAACTAAGTTTACATACCTCTCGGCCTTTGTAAACATTGTAAAACACACATAAAACAATACAAATGTCATATGGTAGTCCCTAACCATGGAGGAGACCGCAATGGGACCGCCAACATGTGAACGCAGCAGGTTAGGCGGAGGTTACTGTTACAGCCCCTAACCGCTAGCCTTCTAACCACAGCAAAGCAGTGACATGTGATCAGGACAGGGATAAGTCGTTGGGGATTGGGAACCGCTGTCTTGACCATGCAAGAACCGTTGGTCTCTAACTGCATTGCACAACATGTGAGCAGTTGGGAGGTAACTGTCAACCGCAATGGAGTTTCTTAACGGTTAGCATAACCGTGGGATCACGGTTAGCATAACCAAGTGCCATGCGACAAATGTTAACGAAACCGCAACAGAACTGCTGGCATCATAACCATTTGATGTCACATGCTCACATGAGCTGTCCATACATCTGCTCAGTTAGCAAGTTGTTAGCGGCTTTCGAGTTAAACCAATGTATTTTTGGGTTTTATGTTTGTAAATTGGTTTTATGTTAATTTGAATACCATGGCTAAACCCTAAGGTGGCTAAACTCAACCAAATCAACCCCAAAAGTCTGCTTGTTCATATCTAAATTAGGTAGAGGTGGTTTTTATGCATTTGCAAGCCTATAAAGCAGTTTTGTTCCATTAGAGAATAGAGGAGTGGTTTTCAGTTTTCATGTGTAGGTTCTGGAGGTTAGAGGCGAATTTTGTTTTCAGTGTTTCAGGAGCATTTAGAGTCGGATTTGGAAACCGTAAATGGCGTTGGAAAGCTGGTTCAGAGAGATATCTGATGACAGATGTCAAAATTGCTTGTGTGCAAGTTCAATCTGACTAAATCACTGTGTAATCCACTTATTCTTCTCATTCCTAATAAAATGGTCGCCCATCTTGAAAGTGGACCCGGGGACGTAGTCCATCAGGGACAAACTCCGTAATCAATATTGTTGTCTGGTATATCTGTGTTTTCGTTGTTTTCACTTCTGTTTGCATCTTAATTATGGTTTATCAGTTGTCGTAAAGTGATTTTCTCAAGCATTTTTCCTTGTTTTTCCTGCTTTCGTTCATCATTCAAATCTCTAATGGCTAATCAATTCTACATCAGTTTTTAGTATATGATCATATCAGATCAATGAGTTTTTAAAACTATCGCTTTTGCATGCCTTCGCTCTCGCGAGTGTCACTCTCATGTTTTTCACTGTCACTTTCACTTGTTTTCACCTTAATTAGTGTCTTATTCATGTTATTTTTTCTCTAGCATGTGTGGCTTTCATTTTCATTCGCATATCGCAAGTGTCGTTCACACTTTTCTTTTCATATAGAAAATGTCGTCTTTTGGATGGGAAATGTTGCTTATCATGTAAAGTGGAACTTTGGCTTGTTTAAAAGGGTAACCCTAGTGTTTATGAGTCCTTTTAGTCATGTAGACCTATTTTTCACTTCATTCCCAAATATTTATGCACTATCACACAAGTGTCGTCACTTTCGTCACAAAATGTACCTTTTGTGTTACACTTGGAGAGGTATGTTGTATCACTGTCGAATTGAGGGCATCATGTTGTTCTTATTTTTCTAAGTGATCAATATTATGTCATTGATTGTTTTGAGTGTGTGATCATGATCGAGTTTTGTCTCTGTTCACTTAAGCCTCACTGATCCCACACTTTTCCTTATCCGGAAAATTTCACTCTTGGGTACCTTGACTTCACTCAGCCTTCCTGAACTGCACATTGCGCAGTCTCAACCCTCAATCCCTGACCTTGCATCCTGGAACTGCACACTGCATAGTCACATTGCCCAGCCTTGACCCTTAAGATCCAGGACTGCACATTTTTTGCCTCCTAGTCAACCACAACTGCGCACTACGCAGTGTCAAGCCCCAAGCTTTCAACCTAACACATTGAGTTGCGCAACTGTGTAATCATTGAGACTAGTTCTCCTTCCATAGATATGCATTGGACAACTTTAAACCTCAAGCCTTAACCTTGAGCCCTTGAACTGCTTGATTGCAGAATCTCCTAACTTGTTCCCCTGCTAGAACTGCTCATTGGGCAACTCCTAACCTCAAACCTCAAGCTTGACCTCTTGAACCCCTCAACTGCGCAATCACTTATCTTGGCCTCTCAGAACTACGCACTGGGAAACTTCAATGCTCAAGACTCAATCTTGACCTCCTGAGTCCCTAAATTACATAGTTCCTTAAGTATGTCCTTACATAATTGACCTCCTGAGTCCCTAAATTACATAGTTCCTTAAGTATGTCCTTACAGAATTGCACACTAGGTAATCTCAAGCGTCAAGCTTGACATCATGAGCTCATCAACTACGTAGTTACCTAGCCCTGACATTCTTTAACTGCGCACCGCGTAATCTTAGACCTCAGTCCTGATCCTTGGCCTTTGGAATTGCACAATCCTTGAGCCAGTCACTCAATCAGTCACCTGGTTCCAACCCTAACAAGTGATTTCATGAAACATGTTAGATTAGGGGTTTTCAGACTGATAACATCTTGTCATGAATGGCTTTAAGTTGCAGGGACTCTATCTTCTCATGACAAGATGATTGTGGAGGAAAAGCGGAAGGAGACCATGCTAGAAGACACCTATTGAGCTGAATATATAAGATGATCATCGGGTGAGAATACAAAAGAACACCAAATTACAACAGAAGACCAAAAATTAGGACTGCATAAAGACTCCATGTTGATTCATAAACCTTTGGAGGGTGGATATGAAGAACAAAGCATATCTCTCGCGAAGATGAGGTATTGGATACATCTCTTATTGAAGACAAAGCAGCAAGAGGAACAAATTGGCACTGTCACCTTATCATGAAGTCCATATTATCATTGTCAAGTTATGGCTTATGCCAATATAACCACAATGTAATGTGTGTCCATGTGCTTTTCCACATCTCTTGTGGATGTAGTGATGTAAATATCAAAAGTAAAGGAAAAAATGTAATGTAAAGTGGAAGTCCAGGAGCCATCCATAGAATGTGAAAAGTGATGGAGTCAAAGAGTCATAGAGAAGTCAAATAATCATGAGGGTAGTCCAAGAGTCACAAGGGAGGTGAATGGTCATCCCATTTGTTATATATACACCCTCATAGCTCATGCAAAGGACTTTTCACCTTGGCTCCTCCTACCAGGCATTAGAGAGGAAAATATTTCTTTTAGAGGAGCAAGTGGTTACTCTAATGTTTCACTATTGGGCCTAGTGATGCTTACTGTCTTGATGTATCTTGAAACTTTTGCTTAATTCAAATGCTCGTTGATCCAACACACTTTCATTTGTATGTCATAAATATTGTAAGACTATTATTTGAATGATTGTGATGTATGTTATTTCATATATAGTATATACTAAGGAAATTGAATTATTTCGGTGCCTTTGGTACTTATCTTGTTGAAGGTGTGTTGTGTGTGTTTTAACAATCGTAGCTTCTATGTGAACTATTTCTCTAGCTGTCCAATGATTCATTCATATGTATATGTTCATGTGTATTTACTAGATTAGTATTATTACTTGTCTTTTAAAGGCTCACTTTTCTCTTCCTTTTGGTAGAAGAACTTTGATACATTCCACAGTTGAACATTCTACAAGGCATATTCACTTTCTAATCTGAAAGCACCTATACATTGCTCTCTCGTGCTGAACTTTGTAGCCAAGGAAAATCTATAAGAATACATGGCAGCCAAGACTTAGTTACGGAAAGGCTCCCACACCAAACTGTGTGAAGTCTAATGGGGACAACACCGTCAACAAATGGTGCTAGAAGGAGGGCCAGATGGCAAGTTGCGCTCGTTGAGTCTATTTTGAACCTCTTATCTGAAATGGCTCATCCCAAAATCATAATCCTGGAATGTTTCTCCAACCTATCCCTAGGTAAACTTTTCATCTTCGCAAAACAATTTGATGACTTGTCACAATTTAAGTTTGATAGTGAAAGTGATACATCCATTACCGAGCATGCATATATTTTTCTTAAGTTTCGCGAATACTTTGAAATTTACTGTGAATGTGTGCCTTGTATTCTTTTCTCCCTCACACTTGAAGATCGAGTTAATCGATGGTGTCATACTCTACCACCCGCCTCCATTCATTCTTTTGAACATCTCATAAAGGAGCTTAAATTAGCATTTAATAGGTATGATTACCAGGATGTTATTAAAACAATCAATCCACTAAGAATGAAATCTAATTAATAAGTTGAGGAGTTTTATAATCTATTCCTTCACCTTTGTTGTGAATTTCGGAAGAAGATATGGATTTGGATTTCTTGAAACAAAAGTTTGAGCATTTGGTTCATAGACATTTTCATGGTGAATCTGAACCTCCTAATATTTTGCTTCCCCAACTCTCGTAAATCATGAGACAACTCTAATTTTAGAGGAGGAACCTACTATTCCTTTTGTTCCTTGTCCTACTCCTTTTTCAGTTCTGATGTGGGTGCCTCCTTACCATGGTGTCGAAGTTGGGAAATCTGAAAATCATATCGTTGATTCGTCTCTTCAACCTTCATACATTTCTCATGATCTAGATGTGATGGAGGAAACCTTGCAATAGTTTGTGTAGCCTAAGGTGAATACTAACTCCTCCATTTCACAATATGGTATTACTTCTCGTAACTTAATTCTTGAATATGATTTGGATACCTGTCATCCTATACCATCTCTTTCTCATGACCCCTTATCCCTTTATCTGCCTAATCAATCTCTTCCAAATCGAAGCAGTGAACAGGTGCAAGGTAGTCACATTTCGTAGGTAGAGGAGCAGGAAGGTGAAGATTCTTCCAACTTTTCTTCTCTTTTTCAAAGTCCTCCATGTGAATATGGTGTTTCCACATTCTTGGTTGATATTCAATCTGGTAATCTTGGTATTCAATCAAATGTGATCAGTTTGCCTAATCAATCTGAAGTCTTGGGTAGCAATCGTTCTGATGAGGATGACTTCATTGATATATATGATGATGAATGCCCAAGTGCACTAACTAATGTTTTAGTTTATCAAGAAGATTTTGTTTCGAAATATTTAGATATTAAATTTGTTTTGGTCAAAGAAAATTTGCTTATGAACATTTCTACCTCTTCACCTTTCTATCCTTTGTGCTCTACCATTTGTAATGCATCAACTTGCAATGGAGATTCTCCATGCTCTTCAAGTTTGTTATCTCATGAGTTGAATCTTGAAATTACATAGGATAGTGAGATTATACATGATGAAGAAGAAAGCAATGAAATTATAGAGAATCCATTCCATCCCTTATCATCTCTTATTTTGTATGGGGGCAACTCTTCGACTTAGTGTGATCATGAGATTTTTCCAATTCATAAATTCGTAGACTTGCGATCAGAAGAATATTATGACTTGAGTAATCTATTTGTTGAAGTTGAAAAATATGATCAAACTAATGATGTAGATAACTACCGTCCAGATAATGGTGATCCTGTTAACTTAACCGATAACAGTTGTCCACATGTAATTTTCAATCTAACTCAGTTTACAAAATGTTGTTATTTGTCTTTTCAAAGTTTCAAAACTTGTCAGGAAGTCAAGGCACTTCAACTCTCATTGATCGTTATGTCGGGTTCTTGCGATCCTAGAGAAGTTCCTAAACCATGTCAGTTTTGGATTTTCTCGCAAAATCCTTTCATTCGTATTGTTTCGCTGGATGCAAACTCATTCTTGATGGATTTCAGGATTTCTCATTACAATTTTGCTATTTCTCGAAATCAGGCTTTTGATCATACTGTTGTAGTGAATTCATCCTCATGCAAATCTCTTGTGTTTAATTCAGGTTTAGAGTATATACATTTCATGAATGTGTGTAATTGTGAAGCTGATTGATTTGAAGATTACCTTTGGCTGAAGAATTCATATATGTTAAGTGCTATGGTGGATAACCAACTCCTAGTCTCTCTTGTGAATGTCTTGATGACACCATAAATCCTTTTGAGTTTAGAAAGTGCTTGAGTTAATTGTTTAATCAAGTTCATATTTTTCATCCATTACATCCTGATTGGTTTCATATATTTGTTATACTAGCATTCCTTTTCAATTATTTAAATGATAACTATGCATGTACAATTTGTCACCAGTTACAGGAAAATGGTTTGTCACATTTGACATGCGAGGGAGTTGGTTCTATTGTTCAGAGAATTCGCGAGCTGTTCAAATTGATTTATATTTGTTAACTACTAGCTGGGAATTTGATGCTTTAATCAACCCATCTGATCATGATTCTGGCTCTTATGGTTGTCATTCAACTTACCATTTTCCCACCAGCACATCTGATGACAATTGTTTTACATCCTTTGATCTTCATGGTTTAACATCTCACTATTCAAGTAATTGTCAAGCAGTTGAGGCACTTCGGCCTTCAAGGATGGTTATGTCAGGTCCTCACTATCTTGAAAATTCCTCTGAATATGATCAGATTCATTTTCCCTCGCAATATTCTCATCTTGATCCTATGCCTTTAATTAAAGATTCATGATTTCAAGTTTTTCAAGAGGATTGTTTCGAAATTCACAATCCAATCGCTGAATGGTTGGAGCAATCTTACTTGGCAAGATCCATCGTAAATAATAAGTTATATTCTTTCCTCATGCTTGCTAAGGAGTATGGTGTAGATCAAGATACATTCACAAGAAGCTTTTGAGATTTGTTTAATTATGGTTTCCATCGAAAAGGTAGGAACGTGATCTGGTTAGAAGTAGTGGCTATGACATATCTTTCTGTTGACATGAAAGACCTTCAATTTGTTGTGCAAGTCATTCAAGCTCTTATCTTTTCCATTGCACACTATTTTATATATATATATTAATTACTCATATCTTTGTGTATGCAGATCAGGAGCATCTATGGTGGCTTCATTGGAAATTTCATTACACTTTACCCTGATCTTCTAGCTTGTTAGGTTAGGAGTAGGTCAAGTTGCATTCCAGTTTCCCCTCTATTGCACTCATCCTGGATTTTCTCTCCTTAGTCATTCTTTTGTTTTCTAAATTTTGTCTCACATTTTGTTTTCAGTTTAACTGCCTCCATTTGCTTTGTCCTTTTGATTGTGTTTCCTTGTTTTATCTTATCTTCTCTTTTGTGTTTTTTTAATAAGACTATGCATGAAAGATGCTTCGTTGACTCAAAAGACAATGCAAGAAGACTTGAAAAGGGCAATTGTGCAATGAACAATGCTTGGCTTATCTGTTTTTCGCTTCTCTATCTTGGGTTATATCTTTTAGCCAATGATGTTTCAATGGAAAATATGATCCTTACGTAAGGAAAGCTTTATGTCGAACCATGATATTCGTGTCTATTCTGGAAACCACATGCTTACACTTGGTTCTTTATGTTTCATTGTTTTCCACACTAATTTGATATAGTAGAGAAGGACAACGGGAAAATATAAACGAGCAAACCAATATCAAAGGTTTTACATATGCTTCTCTTAAGGAACAACCTCTTCTGCTCTCAATAAGTTGGGATCCCTCTTCTGCCCATGAAATGAATAAGTGTCGATGCACAGTCCTATATAAATAAATAAATAAATAAAGGGTGAAAGAAGAGACAGGCTTCATGTGCAGGGAGGTGAGGCAAACAACTTTGTCGGGGTACTATTCAGGCTTGCTGGCAACAGAGGGATGTTTGTGTTCCTGAAGAGACTCTGCCGAGGTACTGTCCAGGCCTATTGGCAGCAAAGCAACACTAGAGATGAAAAAATATACTTTGAAAGTCTACATAGTAAACATGTGACGAGAGGCTACTATGATATGATTCAACTCCCCATGTACAATTAAGGAAGTGGAACCGACAAAACACAACCAATTTGACCTTCTACACATGTTACAAAACCTTCAGAATCCAACCAACCCTTCCAGGTGACCAACCCCTGAGGTAACTTGAAATTTTACTGACCTAGAGCCTCAATTTCTCCCATGACATGGCCATGCATGAGATTGGGACCCTCCATTTAATCCCACAAGGGAATGCCCACAACTGGGGACTTTTTCAGCTAGTTCTGAGCCTGTGACCTCAGATTTTGTGCCACTTTTTCAGGGCTAGGTCTCAGGCCATTGCCCAAAACTTCATGAAACTTACAGAAATGAAAAATAACATTGAAACAATGATACTAATGCAAAGACTTGAATAAATACTTGAACTGACCCCTACTAGCCATGACAAGCATTTCATCAACACATGTTACAAATATGCAATCTATAGGTCATATTAACATATCTGAGCTTAGGGGTCTCATACTTATTTGAGAATCACTAGGAAGCATTGATGCCTTATCACATTAGTTGCATTATCATATATTAGGTCATATATCTATTGTTCATTCATTTGTAAATAAAAAAATGATGGAAGCCATACATCAAGTCTGTCATAAAACATGCTCATAACAAGCATATAACCAACAAAAATAACAAGGAAACAACAACCATAAAAACCACATATAAACAAGTATATTTACCCATCAAATACCAGAGGATAGAATCTCTTATTAACATATGCAAATGAAACCAGTTCTAGGACTTCCACGTACCACCCGACCATAGATTGGCTGAACCAAATCTTTCTTTCAACCAATCACCCTCGTGCCATATTCCAAGCATGAATGTGGGATCTCATGGAAAAATCCAACAAAACCAAACTAGGGCATCCAGAGGCTAAACCACCTCAACCCTCAACCAATGATTCCACCTCACGGTCGGGCATCACTAACCATCACCAGATTGGTATCTACCCAAGTTGTCTAGGGCTCCATAGTGTTTGTTCCAACCAGGGCTTGTAGGACTAGTAACTCAACCCACAACTATTGTCGGGCTTCCAAAGCATTTGTCCAACCAGGGATTCCAGGACTAGTAACTCAACCCACCAAGGGCTTCTAGAGCGTTTGTTAAACCAAGGCTTCTATGACTAGTAACTCAAAAGTTATTATAGGGCTTCCAGAGCGTTTTTTTAACCAAGGCTTCCAAGAACTAGTAACTCAACCCACAACCATAAGGAACATGATAACAAACCAAAAAATGAAAGGAAAGAAACCCATAACACCATGGCTATCCAGGCAATGGCAAGGCTAAAAAAAACTGTTGTCAATCCATGCAATCCTCCATGCCAATGACAGATCATAACCAAGAAACCACATGCATGTGTCATGCATGCCAAAACTAGTAAGGAAATCATACATGCAACTTGATACCTTCAAGAAAACCCCATTATAGCTACTGACCCCGATGTCCTCTTGCATTTTCTTTCTCTTCCTTTTCCTTCATTCTCCAAGACTCCAAGTATGCCACACTTCTCCAAAAGTGCTCCAAGAAAACTCTAAGTATCCAAGAGTATGAGAGAGAGATAATATAAAATGAGAGCTCCAAAACTGAACTGACAAAAGGTAAACACTGACAAAAGCTACCAACTGATCCTCATAAGCCCTTTTATCATTGAGGCTTCTAATTTCTTCATTTTCCCATTATTTTCCTTCATTTTCCTCCTCACATGCAACCTGTGACCTTTCACCTTCCTTTTCTCCTAATTTCCATTATTTTCATAAACAAATGCCAAATAATTGCCTCTTGCCTTTCCAAATCCTTTTCCATTGCCTTTGCTAATTTCCTTTAGCCATAATAAACCAAATGAACACCCGCTAGTATGTTTTTCCCACCATTCAGCTTGGAATATGTGTCCCATGATCTTGGTCATATTTTTTTTACATGAATTTTTTACCAGGGCTATTACATGCACACTGCACAATCTCAGGCCTCAATCCCAAACCTTGGCCTCTAGAATTAAACAATACTTGAGTGAGTGACTCAACCAGTAACCCAGTTTTATCCCTAATAAGTGATTTCATGAAACATGTTAGATTAGGGGTTTTTAGACTGATGTCGTCTTGTCATGAATGACTTTTAGTTGCAAGTGCTCTATCTTATCATGATAGGTGATGGTGGAGGAAAAGGAGAAGGAGACCATGCTAAAATACACCTATGGAGATAAAGATATAAGATGATCATCAGGAGAGAAGACGAAGGAACACTAGATTACATTAGAAGACCAAAGATCAAGACCGCATGAAGACTCCATGTTGATTCACAAACCTTTGGAGGGTGGATATGAAGAACAAAGCATATCCCTCATGAAGATGAAGTATTTGACACATCTATTATTGAAGACAAAACAACAAGAGGAACAACTTGGCACTAACGCCTTATCATGAAGTCCATATTATCATTGTTAAGTTGTGACTTATGCAAGTGTCACCACAATGTCATGTGTGTCCATGTGTCTTACCACATCTCTTGCGGATGTAATGATGTAAATATCAAAAGCAAAGGACAAAATTTAATGTAAAGTGGAAGTCCAAAAATCATCCATAGAATGTGAAAAGTCATGAAGGAGTCAAAGAGTCACAGAGAAGTCAAACAACCATGAGGGTAGTCCAAGAGTCACCCCATTTGTTGTATATACACCCTCATAGTTCATGCAAAGGAATTTTCACCTTGGCTCCTCCTACTAGGCACTAGAGAGGAAAATAATTCTTTTGGAGGAGCAAGTGGTTGCTCTAATGCTCCACTATTGGGAATAGTGGTGTTCATTGTTGATGTATTTTAGATTTTTTGCTTAATTTAGAAGCTTGTTGAGCCAGTACACTTTCATATGCATGTCACAAAAAATTGTAAGATTATTCTTTGAATGTTTGCGATGTATGTTGTTTCATATGTATTAAGGAAATTGAACTATTTTGGTTGCTTTGTTACTTATCTTGTTGAAGGTGTGTTGTATGTGTTTCAACAATCGTTGCTTCTATGTGAACTATTTCACTAGTTGTCCAATGATTCATTCATATGTATATGCCCGTGTGTATTTACTATATTAGTATTATTACTTGTCTTTTAAAGGCTCACTTTTCTCTCCCTTTTCGTAGAAGAACCTTGATACATTTCAGAGCTGAACATTCCACAAGGCATATTCACTTTCTAATCCGAAAGCACCTGTACATTTCTCTCTCGTGATGAACTTTGTAGCCAAGGCAGATCTATAAGAATATATGGTAACCGAGCCTAAATTCTGAAAGGGCTCCCACACCAAACAGTGTGAAGTCTGATTGGGGCTTTTCATTGGGGAGGCCCCCTTGGTTGAAATATTTTCAGCACCATCAACAGAAGGCCACCTCAAGATATAACACCTATGTCCACTTGATCTTGTGATCTTGTAGACGTTTTAATAAAGATATATATGCCCATTCTATCTATTAGATGATGAGCTCTAAAAATAATTTGGTGCTAGAAAAATGACTAAAATATATATGAAAAAAGTATGTTTCATGCCCATTAGACCTCCTCGAGACTCGATTGTCTCCCTTGTACCTACTAATTTATAATGATGACAATCATTCCTAAAAGTTTCATTATAGCTTGATTTGTATGTGAGATAATACACCCTGCAAATTACAATGTGTCACCTACAGTATATCCCCCATGAGTCCATACGTACAACTAGCTTTAAAAGAAGAACTGAATTGCTTATTAATAAGAAATATTCAAACTATCTTCATATTGAAAGTAACTTGTTGACTAACCTATAATGATGTGAATTAGTATGTAAACATGTGGTGAAATAGTCATAGTTTGTGAGGAGCTACAACGAATGATGATTGTATTAGGTGCTATTTCTTTCCTAAAGAGCTGGCAAAATGATTTAATAAAAAAAAAAAGGATACTATGCAAGCATTCACTAACTACCATAAACTTTAGTTTTATGAAAGATCGAGGGAATAAAAGAGTTGAAGCTCGTGCTTTGTGTTAGAAAATCAGAAAGGCATAAAGATTTTCTTGTGTTGATAATTACTTGTGATATCTTTGTGCTCTTATTAACTTTCTTATGTTCTTCTTTTATATTTTTTTAACTAAGCAATCATCAAAACAAAACATGAAGATCAACGACACAAGATGTAAGTTCTCAGCTAGGGCTAAAACCCCTCTACAGAGGAAAACCCAGTCAAACTCTTCCACTAGTAAATCAAATTGAGATAGACCAAGACCTTAGACCCAAAAGACCTTCCTCCTCCACCAAGTCGGCCTTTCAAGATGATTTAACAAACTTCTATAATCCTTTCTTGTTTAGCAAATACAACACATCAACAATCTAGAACTTCCACCCCTAACAACTTCAGAATCTCGTCCCTCAGCAACAATCTAGAACTTTGACCCCAACTACTTTAGAACTTCGGTTCTCTAGCTTCAACTCATCTTGCAACTTTGATTTCCTGCAATTATACACAAAATCCTGTAATCACGAATTCCTGCAATCAAATGTGAATTCGTGTAATTGTGAATTCTTGCAATCACACCCAAATTCCTGTAGTTGTGAATTCCTGTAATCACACTTGAATTCCTGTATTTGCGAATTCCTGTAATCACACCTTATTTTTGTAGTCGCGAATATTTGTAATCACACCCAAATTCTTGTAGTCGTACTCGAGTGTCTTGTTCTCTAAATGAGGTTGAATTGTTGCCTTTATATAGTAGATTTTGCCCCTTAAATAGGTCGACTTGTCCAGGTTGAGGCCAACTGCGTGGAGGAGGCCTAGAAGACCTAATTTACATCAAAATAATTTTGTTTCTTGATTGAAAATGCCCAAGAAAGGTCTATTACATTATGACATGAACAAGGACATTTGACATAAACCCTAGAAGTATACAATGGAAGCTTTGACGTAAAAACATTGACCCGAGCATGAAACCCATGCTTTAATAAGTCAATTTCTTTTATAATATTTTCTTTCTTTCTTTCTTTTGACAAATACATTACATCATGACTCAAATACACTTATGAATACTGACTCTAGTTACATTCTTCAACACTTTGATGAAGGATGGAGCGAATGTAGAGAACGCTGATAGTGGGAAGGATGTAATAGCCAGTGTATATAATATCGCCGATATTCGGAAATATTGCGATATTTTCGAGGAGACGAGATATCGGTGAGAAAATATCGCGATATTTTGTCTCCCTGAAAATATCGCGATATTTCCGAAATATCGGCGATATCTCGGGGAAATATCGCGCGATGAGCTAAAATATCGCCGGGAGACAGAGAAAAATGCCGTAACTTAAGTTTCATTACCCTGGGTGATGCCTTGGCATCCTCTAACTGTTTTCCCTTCGTCACATGACAAACTCAAAAATTTTGAATTTAATATTCTCTGTTCTTAGTTCTGTGGTTCTTTCTACCCATCTTTAATTGATAATGTCAAAATCAAAAGCAATGAGTTTGCTTCAATGCATATTAATTTATTAATTGGAGTTTCAATCCATATCCAGAACTTGCATCTTACATGCTCTATATCATTTCATTTTTTTCATAAAGATGATTAAATGTCGATTGGTATTATAATTTTATCCTATTGCTTTATTACTCGTATTTTTCTCGTCTAGAAGGAAGTAATAGGTATCTAGTATTTAGATTTAAGTAGAATTTGAGAATCATCAGCTGCTCGATGGATGTTATCAATAGAAGCATGTATTGAAAAAATGAATATCTCATAAAATATAGCCAAATATTTTTCTGGAATAAACTGAATTGTGCTTTCCAAACAAGATGAGAAAGTACAGTTGTGATGATATTGAACGCTTTGATGATTCTATGGGATGTTGTGATAGTATAAGTATTGACATTTGGGATTAATGGCACAATAGTTGACATTAGCACATGCCTTGTGTCTTCACACAACGAGTAGTGTAGTCCTCTCACACCATAGAGAGCACCCAGTAAATGTGGACTTGTGTTTGAGCCCTCAGTGTCACCAGCTTAAATTTGAAAGGAAAATAAACCGTGCAGATCTTTTAACCAGGGAAAACTAATTTCTGTTGCATTTGTCCAATAATTTGTCTCACACTTTCATTTCTCCTGCTGTTAAAGGTTGTTAGGTTCACAAAACATGATTTTATTTTTCAATTTTACCTTTGAGGTATTGTTGTCATGGAACTATATAATTGTTTTTGTCTTCAAAGATTGTTGGGAAATGGGGTAAGGACCTTTTCTTTTTCAAGAGAAACCATGCAGAATCCCTCACTCTTCCCTGTGATATTTAGATGGAGGGTGGTTCAAATGTTAGTCACAATAGTGGCTAGTAGCCCTAAGGGACTTACCTAATTTGAACCTGTGATCTATCGCTTCCCCACTAGAAATATGCCTTGGGTATGGGCTATAACTGTTTGAGCTAACCCTTGGGCTTAATCAGGATAAGAACCCATATCTAGATTCAAGGCATTTGTCCTTCGTGAAAATGTTTAACTTTTGCCTTTATTTATCCTAATTGTGTTGATGTCATGTTGCTACATTGTAAGGTAGCACAATTTCCAACCTACATGGTTGGAAGACTAAAGAGGGGATTGAGAGACTAAAGAGGATGCCCAAACGCAGATGCAAGTGTGGCTAGTGGACAAATGAATCCAGATTAAACATAAAACTAGTTTCCTTCCCTTTTCAATGCTACTTACGACAATGAATTGATTTATTAGATCCTTCAGTGCTGGTTTTCATTTGTCAATTAGGTCCTTCAGTGGTGGTTTGCATTTGTTTTGAACCTTATGGCTTGGTTTTCATTTCTAAAATAAGATAAACCTATGTGAGAACACATAACTGACAGCACTGTACATTTGACTTTGTTTCAAAGCTTCTGTATAGGCTATAGCTAATTGAAACTCCTTGCTACACACCTCCATAAACTTTTTCCTTCTTTGTTATGCATTTTGCAATGACAATCATTATGACCGCATTAGAACCTTCTATATAGGGAGTGTTTGGGATACTAGTAACTCAACCACCAACATGAAATAAGATTACCCACGCCCAAAGGTAAGTAAATGGACAATTATCAGGGATCAACAGGATTTGGTATCACCTTTGATGTATCATTTCTATTTAACATCATATATATCAGTGCTTTCTTCATATTTATGGGCCAATGTGTTTATTTCATGTTGTTATTGCTTTATATGTTTAAAAATTAAAAAAATTAAAAATAAAAAATGAATATATTATGCATTTTTTATGCTTGCCGATATTTGCTGATATTTTCATCGATATTGCTGATAAGATGTTTTCTGGACCCTCGCTGATATTTTGCCCATACCGATATTTTCAACACTCGTAATAGCAATGCTTTGGCCACGACAAATTACCTCCTTTTGGTGCTATAATTGTGCTCCTTTGGTGAGTTCTTGAGAGTTCAAAATGTTGCAACCTTTTTGAAGTCAATTTTCACTATCCTATTTCTTTCAAGTCTTAAGCTACCACGCAAGTGCGAAAAGAAGGCCAAGTTAATCAACAAAATCTAGAAAGATTAGACATAGAAAATGCATAGTTGAAGGAGAGGGGAAAGTTATATTTGGAGCATTTGCGCAACGTGCCTATATACAATATCAAAGCCGAGCTTTTCCGTTTCAAAGGATTTGGCCCCAAAATAGTGATTTCTCTATGCTTAGAAACTCTGGTTTTACACTTTGAGACAAACTTTTGTAGCTAAATACTAAATGAATTTGATTAATTTTGGCATGTTAAGGCATATTTTTCTTACCCTTTGTTTTTGTTTCTAACCAATATAAAGAAGAAAATGTTTTCAAAATGCCTTGTTATGTTTTGAACATGTTGGTTGGTGTAATTTTGTGATTGTGCATTAAGTAGAAAGTTGTGCATGAAAAGTGAATCTATTGTTTTTGGTATTGATAATGGGATGGCCTTAAGGCCAAATCAAGGCTCAACTCCCAAACCTCCATGGTTTTTTATTTTTTTAATCGTAATTTCATTCTACTTGAAAACCAAGGAACAAAATTACATTTCGTAGATGCCCAAAAGCATTCGATTAGGTAAACCTTTCGGTCAATGCACAAAGAGAGAAGACATTTTTTTATATTATTATTATAGAAAATTAACGCGGCTAAGTGTGATAAAAATCACTTATTTCCCCCTTTTTTCTTTTCTTTTTTTTCCACCTTTCCGTAAGACTCCTTAATTGGAAGCAACTGATACTATTTCCAGTTGGTTTTCTTCCACCTTTGGGGAGCTTCTTTGTGAGTCCAAACTCTCAAATGTATGGGTTCTCTTTATGCCCCCTACTTCCTTTTCAAAGGGCGTGACCACCTTTCGCTGTTCTGATACTATAATCTCTATTGTTTATATACCTTTTGGGCTAGGAATAATTGTTCCAGTTTGTTCCTCCATTCCTTTAGAGTGACTTTTAGTGCCATGCGATTTCATGACTCCACCATCCAGTTGTGTTCCTTGTTGTTTCTGTACTTTCATATTTTGATGGTTCTCCACCACTCCTTCTTCCTCATCTTTAGAAAGTTGTAGATCCAAAAAATCCCATCTCTTTGGCTTTTGGGGTCTTTTCTTTGTCCTTCTTGTGACTTTTTTAGCTTGTGGGCATTGTTTTGCAAGTGCCCTATTTGAAAACAAATGTGACATCTGAATGTAGCGTTTTCAGAATCCAATGGTTTAGTCCACTTGAAGTCTGTGTGAGTCAAATGAATGCATCTGGTAGACCTTTGCTAAGGTCTATCTCTATACAAATCCTAACATAAGTAAAAAGGCCTCTTTTTATTTTTTGAAAACAAATGTGACATCTGAATGTAGCGTTTTCAAAACCCAATGGTTTAGTCCACTTGAAGTCTTTGTGAGTCAAATGAATGCATCTGGTAGACCTTTGCTAAGGTCTATCTCTATACAAATCCTAACATAAGTAAAAAGGCCTTTTTTTGTTTTGTTTTGTTGTTTTTTTTTTTTTTTTGGTTTCGTTTTGTTTTGTTTTGTTTTCTTGTTTTTTTGTTTTTGTTTCAGTTCTTTCTGGATCCATCTTTATAAACTTTCTCAATGAATTTCCAATGACTTCTAACACTTGATGGTGCCAGAAAGGCAGAGGGAGATTGTGTAACCTCACCCATACTGAAATTTTGTGACCACCATTGATGTAGCATCAAAACTTGGAAAACACAAAGTTAAGAAGAGTCTTTCTCTACCCCAAAACCATGGCCCCTCGTTTAGAGCAAATTCCAAATCTTTTTGTGTAATGAACTATACAACAAAAAATCCCTTGGAGCATAAGTAAATATCACAATCTGGGGTCCAATTGGTGAATACCCATTGATGTAGATCTTTTGACTTGGGCCAAAACGATTGAATCTACATATTACTGCTTTAGATTGGAGGACATTAAAAAGATCATTTACCTCTGGTATATTTATTGTCATGCTTGGTGCTTGCTCCATCTGCTCAACAATTTAAGGACCCAAAATATTTTTTGAATGGCCAATGGGTTGTGAAACTTCCCTTGCCCCATAGCCTGGAAGGAACCATTAAGGGTTGAGGATTGAACGACCTCCTTATATGATGCTGCTCCACTAGGGTTTCTAGCATTATGTGCTCCTCCACGCAACCGCAGGTTTAAGATGATTATGGATTCCGATATAATGCCAAATTTCTTTAATGACAAAGAGTCTTGTAGTATTTTCCCTTAGTATATCAAATTTTGGGAAGGAGTTGCAATACCAAGGGTATGATGAATTATTTTTTTAGATCATCAATCAAATCTTCACTTCTAGTCTAAAAAATGGTGGTTTTTCCTTTGATCTTATTGAAAAAAATCTAGAAAAAAAAATCCTTTGTTCTTTTTTCCTTGCTATCTTCCATATCTGGTTCCAGAAAACAAAGATGGGTCCCATGCCAAGCTAGATTTGAAGGAAAGATATGGGGAGTATTCGTGTTGTAGACCAGATCCATATAATATTTTAGATTTGTCATGAAATGTTTCATTGGCGGCCCCCAACTTTGATGTGAAAACCTTAGTAGCCTAGGGATATGAAGGCCCATTGCACAGAGGGAAGGGTGGGCATTCAAAGGCCCCATGGGAAACAACCGGTGATACCCTGACGAAGAAGCCTCATTGCAATTCTAAACCCCACTTGCCTTTCTAGTGCATATTTTGATTGCTACGAGTTCAATAGGATAACACCCTAGACAAGTCCATGTTAGAAGAACCCCACCACTACTGCTTATCCAAAAACTTCTCCCCTTACTATTTCGTAGGTTGATCACACAGATGGAGAGTAAGCCATCTGCCTCATCACCCAGTTGATCTACACAACCTCTCACAACCAAAAAAACAAAGGCTTCGCCATGCAAATGAGAATTTGAAGCCAAAACTCTCGTGCTACAAAAAATCTCCATCTCAATTACCATGAGCTTCGAGTTAAATGACTGCTTTGTGAACATTGGCCATGTGATCATGGTGCCGAGAATCACCAAACTTGCATGATTATAATTTTTACTAGGTAAAAATGCAAGCCTCCTTTTGTAGTATTTGTAGTGTCCTAAGATAGATGTTATTTTTCAAATTTAGGTTTTACATTTGTGGGTAAATGGCATCAATTTCATATTCCCTTCATCTAACCAGATTGTATTTCACTAACCAAAATATAGGAACCTTGTTTAGGCAAAAGGCGGTTTGATATGAAAGATGAGGATGGGGTAGGGGAATCCTCTACCACAGATTGATCCATGAAATCATACATATTTGTAGACGAGCAAACTGTAGCAAAGGAAAAATTTGAAATGGCAGTCTCAATTTTACACTTTCCCTTGGCAAGGGATCTTCTAATCAACCTACCTAATGATGTACTTTTTGGCATGCTTGATAATGTTCATAAAGACCTAATTTTAAGAAGAATTATACAATTTATGTCAAACATGTGACAATTGGTTTGTAAAACATATATATCACATGATAAATCTTGTAAAACCTTGCTATAAAATGAAGGTTTTTTCTAGTTTTGTATAGACCCAAAGGCAAATGAAAGAAACTCAATAAAGACAAAGTGGGCAAGAAAGGTACCGTACGAAACTGTAAATAGAAAAAAGACCACAAGCATGAGTCATGCTGCCTCACTTCCATTATGGTATTGCAAATCAATCACGTGTAAATTTCTCTAACTTGGGAAAAAATATTACAAATTCTAATACATAACCAAGAAGATAGGAAGAAGAGAGATGAATAAAGGACATAATATAATAATAAAATTTTATGTTTCAAAAGAGTTGGGCCCAAAATGGTGATTTCTCTATGCTTAGAAACTTTGTTCTGCTCTTTAAGACAAACTTGTGTAGCTAAATTCTAAATGAATTTGATTAATGTTGGCATGTTGAGGCATTTCCTAACCTTTGTTTTTGTTTATGACCAATATAAAGAAGCAAATGTTTTCAAAATGCCTTGTTATCTTTTGAACATGTTGGCAGGTGTAATTTTGTGATTATGCATTGAGTAGAAAGTTGTGCACGAAAATGGAATCAATTGTTTTTTATATTGATAATGGGGTGGTCTCAAGGCCAAATCCATGCTCAACTCCCATACCTGCATGGTTATAATTTCACCTATGCAGAGATGCAAGCCTTCGTTTGTAGTATTTGTAGTGTCCTCGAACAAATGCCATTTTTCAAATTTACGTTTTACATTTGGGGGTAAATGGCATCATTTTCATATGCCCTCTATCTAACCAAAATACAATAACCCTGTTTGGGCAAAAGGTGGTATGATATGAAAGATTAGGATGGGGCAGTGGAATCCTCTACCATAGATTCATCCATGAAATCAAACATATTTGCAAATGAGCAAATTATAGCAAGGGAAAGCTCTAAAATGATAGTCTCAATTTTGCACTTTCCCTTGGCAAGGGATATTCTAGTCAACCTACCTAATGATGTACATTTTGGAATGCTTGATAACGTTCATAAAGACCTAATGTTAAGAAGAATTATACAATTTGCGTCAAACATGTGACAATTGGTTTGTAAAACATGTATTTTACATAATAAATTCTATAAAACCTTGCTATAAAACGAAGAAATTCTCCAGTTTTGTACAGGCCCAAAGGCAAATAAAAGAAACTCAGTAAAGACAAATTGGGAAAGAAAGGAACCTTATGAAACTATAAATAGCGAAAAGACCACTAGCATGAGTTATGCTGCCTCACTTTCGTAATGGTATTGCAAAATCAATCAAGTGTAAATTTCTCTAATTTAGCAAAAAGATTACAAATTACAAATCGTAACCAAGAAGATAGGAAGAAGAGACATGGATAAAGGACATAATATAATAATAAGCCAAATATATTTGGTCAACCTCCATTCTTAGATTTTTTTTTGTGAAAAATATAAAAGGAACTAGTTTTCTTCTGAAAGAAGGAAGACATAAAGCATGAAGACAATATTTCAATTTTAGTGTTTGGCATTGTTCTAAATAAGTATAGAGTTTTTCTTTCCTTAAGGGCCAACCTAGTAAATAAGTAAGTAGTTTAAGGTAAGAACATCAATAACACCTATGCTTTTTGTTTTATTAATTTGTTCAGATGCCCAAACAACATGCTTTACAATGGAAAACATTGCATAAAAAAATGCATGACAACAAAAACATAAATTGGGTTTTTCCATAAAGATATAATATATGAAAACCCAATCCAAGATTCTATCACAAAATTCTCTCCACTCAAACAAAATAATGAAGAGAGACTTAAACAAATAATGTAAAACGATAGGAGATGTTTTTCAAGAGTCAAGACTTAAGATAGAAAAAAAAGTACTCTTACAATGCAAAACACAATCAAGGCCTTTGTAGCTCCAAATAGGGCAATCCAATGAAGCATTTGGACTTAATTTTGCAGAAAATGCAATATTCCCTCCAAGCAGAAAATTACAATTCAAAATATTATAGATAAAAATTGCACCATAAAAGCAATGTTACAGGGGAACACAATCATTGCAGTGGGGACATGTCCTTGCACACTCCTTGCACTCCCAAGCCAGGGGAATCCCACGTGAAAAGACAATAAGAATGAAAAACAATTAAAATTAGCTGAACTTAAAGGGTATTGCTATGTTTGTACATAACTCCAAATTTGTTCCGAAACTATAATAAACAATAATTGTGATCATACTAGATGGTCTGTATGGGCAAAATGTCATTTGCCCTCTGCTTCATAAGAGTTTTTTGCTACAATGGATAGGGCTGCAAAGCCATTTATAAGAAGAAGGGGTTCATTTAAACATTGCTCTCTAAACTACCATAATCCAGTGACACTCAAAACATGATTCAAATAATAATTTCAATTCTAAATATTATGAATGAATAACATAATAGGAATGTGCTCGACCCTTTCAGTAAGAATGAAAAACAATTAAAATCAACTGAACCTAAAGGGTATTTCTCTGTTTGTACAAAACACCAAATTTGTTTTGGAACTATAATAAACTACAATTGTGATCATACGACGTGCTTTAATTAGGAAAATAATCGGTTAAATCAAAATTTGCTTCTGGCAATATGTTATGAAAGCTCGTATCGATGTCGAAAAAGTTAGGTTTATAGGTTTCGGTAAATTGGCCCTGCTAAAAGAATTCAAACATTGAAGAGAAAAACTGAATCATTTTTTTCCAGAGGTAATAACCATACAATTTGAACCTTCAAAGGCTTAAATAAGCCAGATATTAGGTAAATTTAAGGTGGAAAAGTTTAGGTTGAGTAGTGAAAGCCAAATTTGTAGGAATTTGTTTATTCACAAGATAAGTTTAGCACACTAAGATTCAACTATTGAGCATTTGATCGGGGAGTACATTTTCGAGGTAAAGACTGCAACTATAGCATTTTAGGACATTTTGAATGACAAAATTGTTAGATATTTAGCATTGAAAGGCTAATGCACCAAATTTCGACACTTTCAAGATTTGAGATGTGGAGCAAACCTCATATACAACACTAAAAATTTAATGTTCCAGCCGAAAATATATAGTAAGGAATGAAAAAAAACTTGGAAGTTTACTTACAGGGAGGAAGGTTTCCTTTAAAGTAATGGTGGATTCACAACTCTAAAACCAAACAATCCCCTGTAAGTTATCAACAAGGAGACGAATTTAGTTGTTTCTTGATCTTCTCCAAGAGTTCGAAGCACACAATTGAATAAGAGCATATGTAAACAAAACAACCTGCCTTTTTCTTTGTAACTAAATAATACTTGACTCAAGCTCACCATCGTGGAGGGGGCTTATTGTGCTCAGAACAAGGGCATTAGTGGCACATGTGAACTAGAAATCAATGCTCAGTAATGGAAGCATATCTCTCAAGTTTTCGAGATTAATACTTGGTAGTGGAAGCCCCTTTTTGTTACATTGTGTGAACTATTCTTGGCCATCTCGGAGGTGATGGAAGCTTGTGGCGCACGAACTAATCTTGCCAATCTCAACAGTGTTTTTGGTGGTCTTGGAGACCCATGCCACATAAGAAATCTCCAATATCATTCGATGACAAACAATCATTCAATTGTCTAACACAAAATCAATGATGCAATATGATAGTAAGAAATGAGTTCTTCCAAAAAAAACCTTACAACATAATGAAAATTACAATAATATAAAAATACATGTATACTTGATATAATAATGTAACCCCTTTGTTGTAAATATGACAGAATATAATTATAATAAACATACCTAATATACCATCCAATATAAACTAAATATTCATATAAAAAAATGCCCCACACCATCCAATATAAACTAAACATTCATATAAAAAATTGCCATGTGTCACTCTAAAAGTATATCTTAACATTTTACTAATACTACATTCTATACATAAAAATATAATGCAACTTTCAATAATATGAAAATCAATGTATCATGAATAAAACAACCACTTTTCAAATATTAAACATTTACAACAAAATCTAGTCATAACCGACATAGATACATACACACCATCTTGATATAAACTAACATGTAGATAAAATTCTGCTTAACCAACATACATGATACATACACACCATCCCAATGTAACTATAACATGTTGGTAAAATTGTGCTCAAAATCAAGGTGACACGGGAGTCGGGACCCCGTACGAAACAAATCATACTGCAACAAAATCAGGGTGTCGCCCAGGAACCCCATCGAACGACCTCAGCCCTTGGATTCAGGTAACCCATACGATCTTTTACAGGAACCGCCATCGAGCCCCATCGCATACACAAGGATATCCTTTCGGCGCCAAAATCTTGCAAATTTGCTCACGCATTCAACATTCTGTTGAATAGTTTTACTGCCAAAACCATGCTGGGCTTCCACGAGCACATAATTGCAGATCTCCTTGAAGACAGCAATGGCGGACTGGTGGTCACTGGTTCGGGTCTTGGTCTCCACAAACTCATCGTGGCTCTAATCAAATTACACGACGCGGCACAGGGAATTCTCTTCATTCTCTTCGCCAACGACTCCCAGCGCCAAACAATCAATGAAGAACTTCAACCCGGAATCCTCCCAGCGCCGGAAGTGATAAATAGCGATTATACGTCACAAGACAGAGTTGAGCGTTACGGTTATGGCGGAGTCTTCTTCATCACTTCACAGATTCTCGTGGTCGATATGCTGAACGAAAAGGTCCCGCTCAGTAGAGTCGCAGGTTTTATAGTTCTCAATGCCCACAGGTTGACAGAAACATGCACAGAAGCATTCATAATTCGTCTTTACAGATTTGCGAACAAAAGGGGTTATGTTAGGGCTTTTTCTGACAAACCCCAGGCCATGATTTCCGGGTTTTCGAAACCGGAGCGTATAATGAAAACTTTATTTGTTAAAAGACTACATCTCTGGCCTAGGTTTCAGGTTTTTGTTTCCGAGGTACTGGAGAAAAACCCTCCCGAGGTGATTGATATCAGGGTTCCGTTAACTTCTTATATGAAGGGAATCCAGTCTGCCATCATTGAGGTCATGGACGCATGTTTGAAGGAGCTCAGGAAGACTAATAAAGTGGATGTGGAGGACCTGACGGTGGAGAACGGGCTTTTTAAGTCATTTCATGAGATTGTGAGGCAGCAGTTGGACTCAATATGGCATATCATTGGAAGGAAGACGAAGCAGCTGGTTGGGGATTTGAGGACGTTGAGGAAACTGTTAGATTACTTGGTTCGGTATGATGCCGTGACTTACTTGAAGTACTTGGATGCACTGAGGGTCTCTGAGGGGATGAGATCGGTTTGGATTTTTGCTGGCCCTAGCCACAGGGTTTTTGATTTTGCAAAGAAACGGGTTTATCAGGTTGTGAGAGCCGATGGCGGTAAAGTGGGGTCTGCGAACGGGTTGATCAAGGGCGTTGGAAGAGGAAGAGGGGATGCGGGAAAGCGCAGAAAGATAGGCAGCAATGAAAGTGGTAAGATTGACATCTGTTCCCACCATTGTTGATTAGTTGGTGACTGAAAAAAAATATTTATCACTGGTTTGGTTTTATTTTGGGCCTTTTTAAAACTGTTTGGCAAGTTTTTGCCATTTTTTCCGATTCTTGTATTTTAGGCCCTTTCCCAGTTATCGCCGGACACGATTATTGTAACTTTAAGCTTGAACTTCACAAGGTGCTTCTTTTGTTGATGGCAATGTCTACTTTGTTAAGTCTTGTGTTGTTCGTTGCCTGCAAAATGAAATGTTTTAAGGCATACAAGTGCTGTATATCTTCATTGAAACGTTGTGAATGCATCTCCCTCTGGAGTCAGGGCATCCTTCTTTTTGTATTACAATATTTCATTTTATTGTTTCTTGTGGAATTCTCATCTTTGACAACGTTATGCTTGCCTATATTCGGTATTTGTTTCGTCAGCTGACAGCAAAACGAAATATCTTTTAGTCATATAGCTGTTGTATATCTTTATCGAAATGCCGTGGATGCATCTGACTCTTGTTAACGTTTGATTGTTATTGTAGAATTCTTACCTTTGACAAGGTTATGTTGTTGTCTGAAAGGGATAATTCCATGAAATCGTGAATTTTGAGAATGGGTTCTCTATTAGCCAGGAGACAACCTGCTCAATCTGATGGGTTCTATTTATTTTTTGTGTGTTTTAGCAAGCGAGCCATCAAATTCAGACAAGACACAAGAAACTGAAAATGGTTCATCGAGAGACACTCCGGGCATTGAGCTGGAGGTAGTTGGAGAGGAAATGCCAAAATGGAAGGTGTTGCGAGTGAGTGAGTGACTCCGTCTTCTGTGTTAAAGTTTTGTCTAACTAACCAATTTTGACCCATTTCTCTCGTGGCTTGAACCAAAGACCTATATGTTTAAGTAACCACTTTTGATTTATTTCTCTCGTGGTTCGAATCTTAGATCTATATTTTAAAAAATGCCAGCTATGTGATATTCTTTAGAGAATTTTAAGCTTTACTTTTCAGTTCACATGCTTTTTAGCTATCATTATTTATTGTGCACAGTTACTTGATGTTCTCTGGAAACTGGCACAAAGAATTATAAGCATGATTCTATCTTAAGTAATAATTATGATGTTTATTGAAATTCTCTCAGTGTACCTCTGGAAATTTTTCCATGCGTAGGTTGATATACTTTCCAAAGATTTATGTAGCTTGCTAAAAGAGGTATGATTAACGCAGAAGAATGTGCCCTGAGAAAACAAATTTTGAAACTTCATTGGAGGCCTTCATACTAACTATTGCAATGGAGAAAAGCATATCAACCTTTGACACATATGCTGGATGCATTGGTGCATCTTTAAACAGAAGTTTGATGGCAAAACTTCGAAAATTATGACCTTGAATATGGACTGCTTCAATGCAGTAAGAATGCAACATTTCTCATGGAATAGATGACATAATCACAAAAGTCTATTTCACATGGGCTAGACAGAATCCAGATGTTCTGTCCACCAAATGCTTTGTCTAAGTTTTGGAAGGATACTGTAAGTTTAAACATTTTTATTTCATTGCTGAGACTAAGCATATAGGCCTTCCTATGTAATTATTTTTAAACTCAGGGATTTATAAGGTGAATCATATAAAACAGTGGTATCAGTTTTTGTTTCCCTTCCAAAGTATATTACTGAGTGCTTTTGATGACTTTTCTCTCTGTAATAAATGAAATGCGCCATTGCAGCGTACAGAGGATGGAAAAGTGTTAAAACCAGGAAATGTTAGGAATCAAACCTAGGAACTATCCCCTGCTGGTGGACTGTTCTACCACCTAGCTACAGGCCCTTTTTATGTTGGGTATCCTTTTATGCAAAGTGTGCATTGGTATTTTCAACACTCCCCATATGAGACACTTGGTTTTTGGGAGTAACCGCTTAAACCGGTTAGGTTTCTTGCTATGTTAAAATTTAAATCTTGGACATGATATGAATTTTACGCCCAACCATTGACCTTCTCTACTACTAAGCTACACACATTTTTCATAATTTTTGTGATTTTTCATGGATTGCTTTTAACAACGTGGTCAAAGTACTCTTGATTAAATCCAAGGGTCTCTCTAGTATTAGAGCTTTCAATTTAAGTAGGCAGCAATATAAATATATCTGTGTGTGTGTGTGGTTTTTGAACTAGCCTCCTCTTATCATGATGTGGTTGGCACACCTCAACCCCATTTTTGAGAAGGTGCCAACTAACAACATTCAATTTGGATTCCTTTAGCTAAGAGTGTTAAATCCTGAGCTAGCACCTGACAATTAGTTTCAAATTATTATTGATCCACTGAATAAAATCATAACTAGGCTCTTAAGACAATTATTCAACAGAAACAATAATATTAACCAATCTCAATCACATGTGACACACACAAAGTCTCTCCAATCAACAATCCTTCATGAACTTAATGATCTGAACCTACATGGGCTCCCGTCTTGGGATAGTGGCCCAACTGAGGAAAATACATTTACAGAATATTGTGGATTTGATCCAATTGATCAGGCCCTAGATTTGTCCATAATCTACTTGGTTGATCCAGATCTTCAATGTTGTACCCCTTCACCTTTGTCACACTCAGCACACTTGAGTATGTCACTCTTACTTGAGAAAAATCTCTCTCAATGGCTTGTGCCACTGTATCGTGTGTCTTTCTTCTCTCCTTAGCCTTTCTTTTATAACTTTTCATTCAGCTAAATCCCTAACCTTAATCTTCAAAGCTCTGGATGGCCGAGATTAGGTGTCACTCACTTGAGATTGATGGTTGAGATTAAAACATAATCACTAAAGTAAATGCTTTACATTTCCTAAGTTTCTTTAGCTCAATAGCCAACATAAGTTGGATTTAGGCTAAGTTACAATAACAACTTACTCAATACTTGAGCAAGTGTTCTAAGGAGACTTTGGGCGACTTCCCCACGCCTAGATTCTTAGGCTCGTGTAAAAGCATTTGCCAAGACATCAACACTCCCTCTTAGTGAGGGAAGTACTTTTCCAATTGGAACTAGCTTCAATCTTGGAACTGTGTTTGCTGCCATGGCTGCTTCCTTTGAAATGGAATCTTTCCCTGCCACTTGGTTTAGAATCATCCGAGAAGACTTGCTCCCTTTGGACTTGTTCCTAGAAGCCTCTTGCTCCCGAACATCTTGTAAGGTCATCTCATATCACAAGACCTTCTTGACAGACTTGGAAGGATTTGCTTACTGCTCCTCCCCACTTGAACTCGAACGCTGACTCCCTATGAATTTGTTAAACTTCGAAGTTTCCTGCTTCTTGTTCTCTATCACTGTTATGCTTCTTGTCATTGCTCTAATAGATTGACCCTTTAGCCTATACAAGTTTCCCTCTCTAACACCAATGACGCGGCCATCGTTTGAGTTAGATCCCATGGGTCTGATCAGTGCTTGTCCATTTTGGAGCGCTACAATAAACCTCTTCTCCTCTATCATAGAGACTGAGAGCAATTTCCACCCGAGTTATAACATCTAGAGCACATCCTTCACTTCTACCCTGCCTCCTGATTCAATCTGGAATATCATTGTACCAACTCCCTTCACTGCATGTTTGGGATCAACACCAAACTTCACATGCAACTCTAAGTCCCACTTTGTCTGGTTGTCAAATAATCTTGTGCTTTTGTCATATGTTGTGTGGCTCCACTATCCAGTAGCCATGCTGTTAAAATTGACAAATAGGGCCAAATTCCACCATGGGACAACTCATTTGATGGAGATGATAATTGCATTAAATTGCTCTTTTTGAGAGAACCAAAATTGATATAAAGATCATCCACTTTGGACAAGCGGACGTGCATTTTTGAATTTATGACCACACATGTGCAAATTGTGCAGGTCGGCCACATCAACATGTAGGCTCCTGAAGCCCAATGGACGTGACTCTTCAACCACAACGAATTGTATAAATACAAGTGACCTCTCACCTCATTTGGCATCTTCATCACTCACACATTCTCTTTCCTCTCATTGGTTCATACAACATTGGGCAATCTTTCTCCCACATGTGGCACAAGGAGGACAAAATTATAGGTTAAAATTGTAGGGCCGAAAATCTCAGAAATTTATGCAGTTTGACCAGCATTGACCAACATTGGATTTGACTTTCTGGGCATCATTTGACTTCAATTTTCTGGTTATATCTCTATCTCAACATACCACATTCTTGGGCACAAAAATCGAGGAAAAAGGACTTTGACCTGTGTTGACCATAGGCCTCTTTGACCGCAAGTCGACCAAGTTTAATGACAAATTTCGTCACTGTTTTGGGCTGAATTTGACCACTGCCAGAGGCCGAGTTTGACTGCCTTTGACCGAGCTTCAAAGGAGCTGTTTGATTGTTGCATTAAGCATTTGTGATTTTTGGTTAAGGCTAAAGTTTGATGGCCGATTTGACAGGGTTGTTTTGACTTGAATTTGGCTAGTCAATTTTGAGTATTGTACTCTCTCTTTGTTGAACATTTTGATAAAATAATAAGAAGAATTGGTCAAAGGGTTTTCCCCACATTGGGATTTTCTATGGCATCTGCCAAATCTGGTGTCCTCTTGTCTTGGCTTGTCTTTTGCATTTTGTTTCGTGTTCCATCTACTTTTACTGTCAATGTGATTAATGGTTAATGTGATTGCTACTGGAAATCTAAATTGGAAATTGTCGTTGGGTTGCTAAAGGAACATTGAAGTAATTATGCTAAGCATAGAACATACCATTGTTAACGTAAATTAACACATGCACCAATTGGTATGGTGTTTGAGGAAAGGTAGCAAACAAGTGAGAAATTTGTCTTAAACTTCCTCGAAAATTCTTCCACGAAAATTCTTCCACTTGAGCTTTTGTTGATGCAGCTACAACTGACTGTGTAGCCTTTCTGCGCTTACTTCCTCTCTAGAGATTGTGAAGCATATTGGCATGTCTTATGACATGCAAAACACTTGACCTTAGTCAAGCCCTTCATCTTCTTTGGTTGTGAGGTTGACTCTTCAGTCCCACTCGAACATTTTCCTTTGCTCTTCATTGTCTTACTGATAAGAGCCAGAGCCTTGTCACCTTCCTACTTGTTGATTTTGGCCTTTGACTACACCCTCTTTTCCTCCTGGATGCAATCATCCCATAGCCTTTTAAACCAGGGTTGGTTCTCTTAAGCATAGATTCCTTTGATGAACGGATCTCACGTCTTTGGGAAGCTGTTCAACGCCATGTTACTAACTTTGTGTCGTCCACCTTTTCCCCCACTGTTGCACGCTGATTATGAATCCGAGTGATCTTCATCATGTAGATTGTCACAGTGTTAGATCTAGTCATATGTGTAGATTAGAGCTTGTCCCTCAACACCATTTTCATGTTAACAGTCTTGCTCTGGTATAAACTCACCAAAGCATCGAACATTTCCTTGGCTGATTTCTTCTTGGACAAGTGAGGGATCAAATGGTCCTTTACAACATCTAATAGTACCCTTCTGCCTTTATCTCTCTCTTAACTAGGGTGGCTTTCTTGACATTTATTTGTCTCCGAGATCACCTTCTTAACAATCTCCCAAAGATCGTTTTCCTTGATAACTAGGGTGACCCTAACATTCACCCAATACAGTCATTTTGACTAGAGCTTACCAAAGATATATGCTAAGTTCTTATAACCCTTTTAATTGAGGAAATTCTTTTGGTCCTTTAGGCACCCACTAAAATTAATTTGCTTCCACTTTGCAACTGTGATGGTCTCCCTTTGTTCCTCTGAGTGTTGATCTCTACCAATGACACTAGCGAACCTGTGACTTACAAATTTCCAGTAGCTGTAACGTGCTACCTGCTATCGCCATACTGCTACAGGATTTTGTGCAGATAGGTTACTCTATAGTGGCTCGATTCCTACACTTGCACTTGTGTAGCTAGTGGCTCACTACTCTATGGTTGTCTTGGTGATTGTGCCTTACGACCCACCTTCTTTCCCGTGTTGAATTATTCACGACACTCTAGATCTGGTTTGGGTCTTAGAATTTCAAACACAAACACACC
The DNA here is from genome assembly GCA_000404065.3 of Pinus taeda. Classification (NCBI taxonomy): domain Eukaryota; kingdom Viridiplantae; phylum Streptophyta; class Pinopsida; order Pinales; family Pinaceae; genus Pinus; species Pinus taeda. The sequence goes on from APFE030387946.1 coordinate 37,856, forward strand.
CAAATGCCGCAATAATCCTACTTTGCACAACAAAATAAACACAATAGTAAATCAACTAGTGCACAATAGACAAATTTTCACTTTTTCAACCCAACTTCGTTATATAGCAATCTTTAATACAACAGTCTAGGGCTCTTGTACCAGGGATAATGGCCTTCATACAATCTGCCCTGATTCAAGTCAACTAGGGTTATGTATCAACAACTATGATAACAAAACTGCCCTGAATAAGATACAATTGACCTACTCCTGTCGGTGTGCATCCATAGTCCTTTCGGTCCATGTACCTTGAACACTTTGTTGGTCCTTTTGCTTCCCAATCTGTAGCTCCTCAATTTGCCTCTATCAGTGAGCACAATTCCTTCATGTCACTGAACATCAACCAAGTCAATTTTCCCTCTAGCTACTCCTTTGTCCTTCAAGGTCACCAACACATAGGGTCTTTGATCAACTGTTCACAACTCCGTTTGTGAACAACTCTTTCGTCTGCCCACTTCTGTCACTTAGCTACTACAAGATGACAAGTCTAGGGCTTAGAGGCTGCCGACTTTCCATTGATGAAGACACCTACAACTTAATGAACTAGGGCTTGTTCATCTAGCCCTCTTAGTTGCCCCTTTAGTCCTTCAAAGTTTGCAACCCTTTGGCTCCAATACACCTGCCCTTCTACCAGATTTGTAGTCCTTCACAATACTAGACTTTAGGGCTCTTTTGACAATCACCTAACAACCCTCCAAATGTACATGGATTGCCTTACACAATTTGTCCCAAACTAGATAATCAACCTAGCAATTTCATCATGGAAGGAGACAAAACATACCTCTACAAGACGTTACCTACAACCCTGTAATAATTGAGGTCCTGAGCATAGTACTTGATGTATACGATCCTCTTTTAGGGCTCTTGTATTACACACATATTAGCTTTAGACACGGCCCTATACAACTCCTCAAATCTGGTGCAACCGCCCCTTAATCTCTTGCGCAAGATCCTCAAACAAAGCGGCTTCCTTCCAACACTACTCTTGACCCATCGACCCTCCAAAACAGGGCTTTTGAACCTCTTCTCTCTGCTGTGGTTGAGGTTTGGCCTCTTCCAAGGAATCCAAACTTATGCGGCCCAAATCACAAGGGGAAATTGTCACCAACGTATGCCCAAAAATATCCTTTTAACTTTGGCTAACATCTGCTCTATCTCGACCTGTTCCAAACAAACAAGGATACCCAAAACAGACTCGTCCTTCTAATCTTGAAAGGCACCTATAGACGTTGCCGCTTAGTTCATATCTCCTTCACCTATGACGAATTGCACTTGTGATGATTGTGTTGGATGAGCAAATGAGGTCTCCAACTTCTTTATTTATATGCTTCCTTTGGGTGCAACAAATTGCCTTCAAGAGACACACCACTTTAAGTCAAGCCGAGTTGATCTTGGTGCCAATTAGCCCAATACGTACAAACAAAAATTCTTTTCCTCTATTTGACCAAGTCTTCCCTTGATTGCCTTAGTGACCCTTGTTCCATTAAGGGTGCTTAACATGCTGCAAAGGTCTAACCTCCAAAAGAACTCTTATATTCGCGCCCACAACTTTGGGCGCAAAGCCCATTGCTTGGGTACTTGGCCCACCAATAACTTTTGTGGTGTCAACTCACACAAGCCTAGTACCTAGGGCTATGGAGTACCTCCCAAGCTACAAATCTCAACATCTCGTACTTAGCAGCTACCCTTGTCACAGCTGGTCTCTCACTGGGCATGACTAACAGTGGCGTTTTTGCCCTGTGGCCTGTCTTTCCTTGGTGACTGCCTGCGTTGACCCTGCTCCTGCCTACGCTTGGCATGTGCACTTACTTGTGGATGCCCAACTTGTGTCTTTGTTTGTGCTTTTGCATTGCCTTGACCATTGACTTCGCTGTGCTATGGTTATTGTTGGCCAACTTCGTGCGTGTAGCCCTGCGCATGCTCACTTGGAATCTATGTCGGCCACTTAGCCTTGCTTGCACCTTTGCTCTGGTTGACTCGTTTGCTGTCACTCGACTGGTCTTCCCACACATGCTTTTTTCTGTCGTTTGCGAGCTGTGGCTGTGTCTCGACCCTGCCTTGTGGTCCTGGCCCCGACACCACTTTCTCGAGCTTCTAACAACTCTACATGACCTAGTTGGTAGCTTCTGTTGTTTGACACTCGCTTGGCTTGTTTTCCCAGGTTGATGGTTGTGATCGAATAGCCCTATGGCTGTTAGCCATCGCCGGCTTGGGCCCTTTGTGCCCCCTTAACCGTCACTTTTTTTGTTGCAATTCTTTTAATATTTAATTGATTATTATTATTATTATTTTTTTTAATTTCCATCTTTACTCAACTGTCATACAACCTTGGTTGCCACCGTACAACGTACAACCTTTGGTCTTGTGGTTCTCGTCCTTGAAAAATTTAAATATATGCCTCATATGATTGCAAACCGAATTTGGCCTCGATGATGCTTGTACGAACTTGGCCTCCTTGGTGATTTTGAGATTGGTTCTTAGAGTACGCTTTGAAACCATGTTAAATCTTGAACGACAACTAGTTCTTAGCAAATTATTACTAATTTGTTGAATAAAAGCACAATTAAGTTCTTAACACAGTTATTCAGTGGAAGCAAAAATATTAACCAATCTCAATCACATGTGACACATACAAATTCTATCCAATCAACAATTATTTGTTAACTTAATAATCTAAACCTAATTGAGCTCCTATTTTGTGATAATGGCCCAATTGAGGAAAATACATCTACAACATACCTTGGATTTGATCCAACTAATCAGGCCCTAGATTTGTCCTTGATCTGCGTGGTTGATGTGGATCTCCATTGCTGTAACCTCGACACCTTCCTCAGACTTGGCACACTTGAGTATCTCACTCCTCACTTGAGAAAATATTTCTCTCAATGGCTCATGTTGCTGTATCGTGTGCCTTTCTCCTCTCCTTAGCTTTGCTTTTTAAATTTTTATTGAGCTAAATTCCTAACCCTACTCTTCAAAGTGATGGATGACTGAGATTAGATCTCGCCTCTCTTGAGATCAACAGTTGAAATTAAAACATAATCGCTAAAGTAAATACTTTACTTTTCCTAAGTTTCTTTAGTTCAATTGCCAACATAATTAATTATGTAATTTTCATAAGTTAGGCCTAGGCTAAGTTACAACAACAACTTACTCAATATTTGAGCAAGTGTCCCAAAGGAGACTTTGGGCGACTTCTACACGCCTAGACACTTAGGCTTGTGTAGAAGTACTTATCAGAGATATAGACAACAACAAAGAGGCTATTAGTGTGGGGTATCTATTCTACCAAAGAAGGCCAAGCTTTGCACTTGGCCCCAACCATTATTGTATGTGCTAGTGCATCCATGATCATAAGTACAAACACAATCTTGTCATTAGAAGAATTGAATACTAATGGGAGTAATATAAATGCCCTACTTGAACCCAACAATCCAATTTTTGCTAGGGAAATATCAACCATACAATTGAAGAGAAATTTTAGAAAAGGGAGCCAGATTTATGCAGCTCACATGGGGGAGATAGCCAAGGATTAGGAACCAAGCATTGAGGACCACCCGATACTTAAGAATTTTGAAGATGTGTTTGCGGAAGTTTCAGGGTTACTGCGTAAAAGAGACATTGACTTCTCTATAGACTTAGTACTTGGAATTGCTCCGATGTCCAAAACACCATATTAGATGAGCACACCAGAACTTAATGAATTACAATTGCAGTTAGAAGAACTAAAGAAAGGGTATATACGCTCATGTGTCACCTTCGGGTGTCTTGGCGCTCTTTGTTAAAAATAAGGATTGTGCACTAAGACTATGTATTGATTTTAGGTAGCTAAACAAAGTCACAACGAAGAATAAATACTCCTTGCCAAGAATAGATGATTTGTTTGACCAACTTAGGGGAGCTAAGGTGTTTTCCGAAACCAATTTGAGATTAGTGTATCATCAAGTAAGGATTAAGGAAGAGGACATCAGTAAGATGACATTTTGAACTCGATATGGACATTATGAGTTCATAGTAGTAGTGCCATTTGGGTTAATGCACCAACTGTTTTCATGTGCCTTGTTACCCACCAAAAGTGGGTGACCCCTAGGAGAAGCTTTTCTCATCTTCATCTCTTCTAGCCGACAACCAACAACCCCTGAGAGTCACTTTGTACCCGATGTGACGTGCCGGTCATATCTTTGCCACTTGCATCAGTCATATGTCTCCTCGCCCATCAGTCAAAAGCACATGTTGGAAGGTGGGCTTCTGATCAAAAGGTACTCTATTCATTTTGCAATCAGGTGTTTATGCTTGTTTGTATCTGGGCATTTTGACATGGATTATTGGGTGACATGGAAGAAAGAAGGGTCTTGGCTGTAGTCTTGTTCCCTCACCTTAAATAGGTGGTTAATCTTCAATCCAGTCCAGTGGTACCTCCCCCAATGGCCCATGGCTTTAGGAAGCAACACTACTTGGGAAGCCATGATTGAGATAGTGTAGCGTCATCTCTCCCTATTCCATACTTACTGCATTACATCTTACATCACAAACCCTTATTCCACTTCCCTTCTTCGAGTCAACTGACCATTGGTTCATTGCTATGTTGCAGGAAACGTGGGGCAGGGGTACGTTTTCGTACGAAAACTGGTACGAAACAGTGAAACGCGTTTGATACAGCCGTGAAACGCGTTTTCGGCAGTACTGCCACGTTTCATGAAATTGAAACGTGGCTAGTACGGCCGGAAACGCGTTTCTCCTTTATTTTTCATTTTCATTCTTTTACTTAAATTTTTAACATTACTATGAAATGACTTAGGATGTTTGAGAGTGGTTTTGCCCTCATTGGATTTCATATGGAGAAAGTAGAATTTTAGATCTCACTCAAAATCCAACAGACTTATCTGTTTTTCAGGATTTCAG